>APFE031666246.1:0-18682 GCA_000404065.3 Pinus taeda
TTTCAACTAAGACAACTTCCTTAAATTCTTCACCCAAATTCCTCATACAATTTACAATCTCATCCATACGCAAGAAGTAATTAGCTATGCTTTCATTACTATGCATCTTAAGATTTTCATACTGGATTCTAAGAGTTTGAAGCTTTTCTCTTTTTACCTGTTCATCTCCTTCATAGCTTAGAATGATTTTGTCCCATATTTCCTTAGCTGATTTGAAGTGCATGATCTTCATAAATTCTGATTGTGTCAAGCTTCCCAATAAGACAGTAATAGCATTGGCATTGAGCTCATATTGCTTTTTCTCGGCTACATCTGTAGGAACTGCTGATGGGAAATTGTATCCACTTTCTACGATTCCCCAAATTTCTGCTCCAAGTGATTGTAGATATGCTGTGGTTCTTATCTTCCAGTGGGTAAAGTTTCTCCCGTCAAAGATTGGTGGCCTGATATGTGCCTCTTTTTCTAGATTAGCCATTCTGATGGATCTTTTCCTTCAAACGATCAAGCTTCTTCACAAGGACCTGCTCTGATACCAATTGTTGGAAATAATACTGAGAGGGGGGGGGGGGGGTGAATCATATTAGCAAATCAAGTACTTTTTCATTTTCACACTCAGATTCATATACGCGACTTAAGTTAAGGGTATACACGTATATATGCGACTGTATTAAATGCAACAAGCGTATATGCAACAATCTTATGATTTAGTTAGCTTATCTTCAGTAAATGCATCAGAACATTATTAACCACATTAACAGTAAACAGGTGTAGTAAAACAGTACAGATCATCACACATAAGAAGCACACATGAACACCATGATATGAGGTGGAAACCCAATGTGGGTGAAAACCACCTGCTACAATTCGTCTATTTTTTCCTTTAATAAGAAACTTCTTTTACAATGTACTGGTGCAGTCCTTTACCAACACGTAGGCTACAACCTTCTCTCTCATTTTCCAGTTACTTCTGGAAGGGAGCTACAACCCCCTTAGCTCTTGTACTAGCAAATATACTAGTACGTAGGTGCTGACCTATAGAAGGCTGCAACCTTCTTTTCTTCAGGGATGACGTTTCATCAATTTTCAGACTGGATCCATAAGTACAAAACAATCACTGCTGCAATACAATCATCAACTTATACTTGCATCATAAATCTCTAAATCACCCAATACTGAATCAATGAAACCCTGTCATCAAAAACACAGAACGCAAACCAGAGCCCAAAACTCTGCAACAACCAATAGAATCAAAAGCAACCTAAAATACCAAATCTCATAATGCATATGCTACTTTACTATATCAAAACCGCATGTATACGCGCTTTCACCTCATACAACCCGCGTACAGATCTAAAGATAATTACTTGTACCTTCGATGTTATATCAACCCAATCCAAGCAGCACAAACAGATAACCAACGATACTAAATCTTCACACTTCGTTAGACATTCATTCCTTGCACCCTTTTTTTGTCTAATGATCTTCTCCTTATATAGGTTAGGCTTCTCTCAATACCATGGTCCAAAACCATGTAGAAACAATACCATGAACCCAATACTTGGGGTCGTCACTTTGGACCAAATACTATGGACTAAATACCATGGACCAAAACCATGATTTCCAACATGTACGCGCCTTTACTTCTATTAACCCGTGTGTATATGTGTACGCTCCTTCTGCTTCGCTAACCCGCGTATATACACACTTTCTTCATGGTCAACCTGTGTATATCTCTCTATTTACCTGCTGCACTATGATCTGTCCTCTGAGTGAGTTGCCATCACCTGTATCATTCCTCTGAGTGAGTTGCCATCAAGGACAAAAATTGAATCATAATGCCAAAACTTGTCACCCCAACCTGATCCTGGAAATGCACTCTTATTCGTCCCAAGGATCTTCTTCTAGGATGGCGTGAGAAGTGGTGGGGGCTACTTCTACTTTGTGTTTGATCTCTCTCTTTCCTGAACTCAAATGGGCCCTCATGATACATCCCCCCAATGCTAAGTCACTTCGGCTACTCTCCTTTTCGCACACCATTGAACCTTTTGGGAGACAGACACTAGGGAGACGAGAAATTTTTCATTCCCATCTTATAACAATCTACGACATTGTAATAGGCTTGTCACCCTAATGTTGGTTAATATGTGACATATATTTTACACATCCACTCGGTCCTCACCATGATGACTTATTTGCATGAAGATTATAATCAAATGTGCAGGATTGAAGTCCCGAGGTGAAGTGACAAGGGTGGCCCAGACCTGCACATGTCAAATGAATTTATGTGTTTTTTAATTCCTCTCATTGAGCCTTATGATCCAACGAGATGATTCAATATATGACCTAGAGTATGAGAAAGTTATTAGATGACAAGTGACTTATGACATGGGCAGCCAGGAGGGCTCCATGTGGGGGATGCATGGGTTCCACAAGCCCTGGCACTATTTAATTAGATATGACCTCAATCGATCATATTCGATGATCCAAGGGTTGAGTTAGGACAAAATTTTATATCATCGGAATCATCTCAATGAGACGAATGCAATGGCATCGTTTGTTTCGAATTTAGTAAAGGTAAAAGAAATAAAAAATTTAGACCCCATTTCCATGATGTGACTATGGGAGTCAGGTCATTGAAATAATTGCCTCATGCTAACCTTAGCAGGGGCTGGGATTGGTACGGGGTATGTTACAAGAACCACACAAAGTGCATATTATTGGTAGATTAATAGATATAATAATGGGAAAGACATAGAAAAATATTTTCAATCCAAGAAGTGCCATTATAAAACTTGACATTAATAATATTTCAATTCTAAACACTCTCATAGATTTAGCAACAACAATAAATTTAATGACAAGAGGAATAATGGATGAACTACAATTGAACAATCTTCATTATACAACAATTATCTTACAATTAATAGACAAATCTACTATTAAACATGAAGGTGTATTAGAATATATTCTTATTTCATTAGACTTATGGGAGCACCCACTTTATTTCATGATATTAACACCTAAAATCAACTTAGGAGTTCATCGATTAATTTTAGGAAGGCCATGGTTAGCCACAACTGATGCATTTATTAGTTGTTGATTTGAAGATATGATTATTTCCAATGGACGTGCAACAAAAAATATACATTATATCCTCATGAAAGAACAATCACTAAATTAGAAGATACTAAATGTATTGATGATACAAATGAAATATTGCAACCTATATTAACAATCTCACAAGCCATGACTTTCAAACAAGATACTGATGAAAGTCAAATTACAAATTTCATTAATAATTTCAAGTCAATGCGTTCAAGTCAATTGATTTAGGTAACATAAATGCTAACATCGAACATAATGGAAATAAATAACCAACACCTTCAAGCAACTTTCATAAATCAAGGAACATAAACCCTCTTTTGGGATATTTTGTACCTCAATTATTTAGCCATCATATACAATGTATCAAAAAACCCAAATCTTTGAATATAATACAAATAATTGTTTTAGCTTTAAATAGAAACATAATATTTAATATACAATGTACCAAAAAACCCAAATCTTTGAATATAATAGAAATAATTGTTTTAAATTTAAATAGAAACATAATATTTAATATTAAATGAAGTATCCTTTTAATGCGTAACTATTTACTATGTTCTATACAATATATGAATCCACACTTGTGCATTTCATACAATGTATCAAAAAAATATTGATATTCCATTATAATTCTAAGCAAAATTGTTGGGCGGCCACATGTGTGAAGTGTGGAGGTGCAGACAAGAGCTATGTGTGGAGATAAGGGAAAATGGATAAGTTCTTCTTGCAATAATTTTTTTGACTCCACTTACACACTCCGCACAATTAAAACGTTCATTGCCCCTCTACATTGCACAAAATTAAAACATTTACCACCCCTTCACACTCTCCATACATTACCTCAATTCGTTAGCCATCATATACAATGTATCTAAAAACCCAAATCTTTGAATATAATTCAATTAATTGTTTTAACTTTATATAGAAACATAATATTTAATATTAAATGAAGTCTCCTTTTAATGCGTAACTATTAACTATGTTCAGTACAATGTATGAATCCACACTTGTGCATTTCATACAATGTATCAAAAAATGTCGATATTTCATTATAATTCCAAGGCACATTGTTGGGCAGCCACATGTGCGAAGTGTGGGGGTGAAAAAAAGAGATACGTGCATAGATAAAAGAACATGGAGAAGCGCTTCGTACAATAAAAGTTTCGACTCCACTTCCACACTCTGCACAATTAAAACATTTACCGCTCCTTCGCACTCTGCACTCCTTAATGCGGTGAAAACTAATATTATCCATATTCTATGAAAAATATTGCGAATTATTGATGATCCAAATTGGATCATTATATTGTTTGTTATCCATCCCAATGCATTTGGAGTGGAAAAGGTGGAGGAATTAGCTCATAGGACTATTTTTACCGGCGAGACCTAGTTTGTTGAAACGGGGTTTGAAACATTTCGGGAGCATTTTGAGGCATAAAATGACATTTTTTTGGGGTAAAAATTTATCGCTTAAACTCCACATCTTCTCATGTTGTTCTACACATAAAAAGATTTCAAACAATGTAATAATCACGTCAATCAGAGACCATATCCAAAAGTTATGCCACTCGGAAGTTGACCTTCCTGTTTTCACACCTATAGTTCGGGAGGATGTTGCGTCAGCCCCTATTATTCATGGAAAAGGGAGTAGCCACGCTTTTGTGATGTAGAAGACTCTAGAAGAGTCTATTTTGTAACTCTAGTTAAGATTTGTTGTAGTAAAACTTAACCACTAGTAGGTTATTGGGTTGTGTTATAATCGAGCCACTAGGAGGAAGAGGCATTCCATTCTTTAGAGAGAATTTTATTCCATAGATGAGAAAATATAGCTAGGAGAGATAGGAGGTAGAGAATGCAGAGAGGATTTGTGCACTGCAGCAGGACATGGGCCACAAATATTACTTCTTTGTATCTGCAACCATATTTCCAGATAGAGAAAGACAGTGAAGCGGCCTCACCTTCCAACTGGATTTTTCTCCCAAAAGGGTTTCCCAGAGAGCATATCTTGTGTCTTATGTGTGTGTGTGAGACTGTTTTAACTGTTCTCTACTTTTATGTATAATTTACATTCGCATGCATGCACTAATTACAGTAAAATATACAGATCTAGAAATGAAATAAAACTGTAATAGTGTAGAATCTCAAATTTTTAATATAATATTATCATATCTGTTGTGACAAACTATCCAGTGGAATATCCATGACAGTTTACGAATCATTTGGTATCAGGGCAAGTTTCTTTAGGTATTTTTTGGATATTGCAGGGATTTAGATCAGCAAGGCCGAAAATCATAAAACCCTAATCATAGGCGACGAATCTGTAAAAGAAGCTCATGATATTTGGAGAAAAAGGGGGTTCGAATGCAGAAGAAAAATCAGAAGGGGGATCAGGAGATCAGGAAGATGCAGATAACCAGTCAAAGAAGGCACTAGGAAAAGATGAACCCAGTTCGAGTGACATGAACCAATCCCTATTTAAAGTGGAAGAAAAAGTCAATATCAAGCCATACCGTGGCGAGATTGATGCTTTGAAGCTAAACCACTGGTTGTAGCAATTGGAAATTTATTTCAGTGTCCATCAGATCGAGGAAGGGTAGAAGATCTCATTCACATGACTGAAATTGGAGGGCCATGCACTGACTTGGTGGGAGAGCCACATGGAAACACTGAGGTTGGAGGGAGAACCTCTAATGACTAAGTGGGAGGATTCCAAATCACTCATTAAGTCATAGTTTTATCCCATTGGGTACGTGAAAGACTAGTGGATCCGGTGGGATTACTTCAGGCAAAATTTGGGCCAAAGCATGCAGGAGTACACCACAAAATTCATAAATATGGTTGTAATGTTGGGTATCTCTCCAAAGAATATATGGGAAAACATAAGTAGTCAACAAGACTTTGGTGCAACTTCTGAGGGGTTACAACCAGAAGCATCTGAATACCTGGGATGAAAATATGGTATATATAGAAAATTATTTTAACAGAGAGGTCCACACTTCTACAGGAAAGTCCCCATTTAGAACTTGCTTTGGATATTTTCCACCTTTACCTTTGGATATTACATATGGGAAACAAGGACGAGTGAAGTAAGACCTTACAAGAGATGCTTTAAGGACTGAAAATTTTATAGATAAGATCAAGAAGATCCATATATAGGTACATGAAACCCTGCAAAAGTCATAGATGAAGTATAAGTCTTGACATGATCAACAAAGAATATAGAAATCATTCAAGATGGAAGACAGAGTATGGCTATAGTTGAACAAGGAGAGGTTGCAGGGGCCTGGTAAGAAAATCAAGGCTCTAGGGCATGGCCCCTTTGAGATACTGGAAAAGGTGGGTGATAACGCCTATTGACTCAATTTACCACCATATATGTGCATTTACTCAATTGTAAATGTAGAAAATTTGAAACTCTACGAGCCTTCGATGCTAGATCAAGAAGAGGAACAAGTCCTACCTTTTTTGGAGGATTTGGCATTAGATGCTTAGGAAAAGTTAATAGAAGATACAGTTTTACAGAAGATGTCTATAACTGTAAGACAAGGGAAACAATACCTTTGGCATATTGGGTTGAAGGGACAACTTCCAGGCAAAGCTAAATGGTACACCGAAGAGAAGGTGGAGGAAAAATTTCCTCATCTAATTCAGTAGAATATTTTGGGGACCAAAAGCCTCCCAAAATGGGGAGGTGTGATCTGAATTGGGTCATTATATTTTTTTTCATCCATATCGATGCATTTGGAGTGGAAAAAGTGGAGGAATTAGCTCACAGGACCGTTTTTACTAGCGGGACCCAGTTTGGCGAAACATGGTCTGAAACCTTCCGAGAGTGTTTTGAGGCATCAAACGATGTTTATTGTGGGTGAAAATTTGTTTCTTGTGCACCAAACCTTCTCATTATTTTCTACACACATAATATTTCCAACAGCACAAGAATCGTGTCAATCGGAGTCCGTATGCAAAAGTTATGCCACTCGGAAGTTGACCTTCCTGTTTTCACACCTATAGTTCGGGAGGATCTTGCATCAGCTCCCATTATTCATGGAAAAGGGGCTAGCCACGTGTTTATGATGTAGAAGACTCTAGAAGAGTCTATTTTATAACTCTATTTAATATTTGATGTATTCATACTTAACCACTAGTGGGTTATCGGGCTGTGCTATAACCGGGCCACTAGGAGGAAGAGGCATTCCATTCTTTCGATAGAACTTTGTTCTAGAGATGAGCAAACATAGGCAGGAGAGATAGGAGGTAGAAAAAACAGAGAGGATTTGTGCATAGTAGCAGCCCATGGGCCACAAACATTACTTCTTTTTATTTGCAGCCATATTTCTAGACAGAGAAGAAGAGCGAAGTAGTCTCACCTTCCAGCTGGGTTTTCTCTCGAAAGGGTTTCCCAGAAAGCATATATTGTGTCTTATGTGTGTGTGAGATTGTTTTATTCGTTCTCTACTTTTATGCATAATTTACTTTCGCATACATGCACTAATGACAGTAAAATCTACAAATCTACAAATTAAATAAAACTGTAATAGTGTAGAATCTTATATTTTAATATAATATTATTAGATATGTTGTGAAAAATTGTTCAATGGAATTAAAATGCAGTAATTATCGAATGCTAATCAAATGAAGCAAAATCAAAGTTGAATGGTCTCAAAGAATCAGAAAACTAAAGAACATTATTTTTGAATGTGAAAACATAGTGAATCAAAGAGCATATGCTTGTGTAAAGGTTGAACAGATTGTGCAGGATCTAAACGGTCCATGCATCACATGTGACTTTGGATTAATTTTGAGAAAGATGTTTACAGTTGAATTTGATAATTCATGAAACTTTTTCCACACATGCATACTCTTCATAGCTTCCTCTGCTTCTCCACACTCTGCATGGTAATCATTCATTGATACATTGTGTAGAGTGATTAATATTAAGTGGCTTTGATTGTTTAAAAACTAGTATTGTGTGGAAAGAAGTTGTGTGGGAGAGTTGTGCGAAGGGAGAATGCATGAAAAAGTTTGAAACATTGCGGCATAATATTGTGTTTGTTATTGCGCACACTTATTCTCTAGCGCAAATCACAAATTAAAAAACCTAATTTTTATGAATATTTTGTAACAAAATTTTAACAAGTGCTCATAGTTTCATTGGTTAGGTGTTCATCATGAATTTTTTGACATGCACATTTCCAATGCATACTCAATTAGTTCTCGAGGGGGCTTGTTATGAATGGTTTTCCCAAAGTTCTTTTTAATGTGCTCTGTTAAGTTGTCGTCTTGCTAGTTGTCGAAATCGCTAGTGAATAGTGTGTTGTAAATATTGAGAGGGTCTGAATCAATATTTCTTAGCAATAAAAATTTTGTTAATATTTTAGAGCATTAGTTAATATTCAACACTATTTAACACTAATCAATATCAAATAGAAAAATTAGTAAATGACACCATTAAATAATGCAAAATAAACACAAAGAGTTTTATGTGGAAAACCCCCTCTAGGTCAAAAATCAATTAACGCTTCTTAAAATTTGTCTTCTTTAAAAATAATAATTACATCAAGTTTTAAGCTCCAACTGAAGGAGGCTCCAACCTTTAGGACGCTTTGATGCCCTATTTAACAGCTGCTACTGGACAGATGCTCCAACGCCATATGCTTTATCGACTCCCACTCAAAGGACACTCTAATGCCCCGTGCTTTATTAGATACCACTCAAAGAATGCTCCAATGCCTTGTTGTAGGCTCCAACCTGAAGGTGACTCCAATCACCTGCCTCACACCACCCTACCACCCTGAAGAGTTGGTGGGCCACATTTCACAATTTTTAGACTACGTACCCCTATGCTCTGAATCAATATAAGGAAAATATAATGAAGGTTTCATTACTCTGCTAGATATGCATATCACATTAAGTCATGGAAGCCTCACTACTTAATTTGATCGCTATAATTCAACCACTATTCACCAAACCTGCCTTAGCTCAAACACAATGCCAAATCAAGTCACTACGCAAACCACATATCAAACCCAAGAATATGCTTCTATATTAGTTGTACTACCAAACCCCATTTGCCACATCAACTAATCATTGCGTAGTATATTGTGATTGTTTCTGTGATACAAAACCAATCTTACCAAATATAACTATGTCAAGTGTTATTGTATCATCAACTAAACATCCACACGATATGATCAAGTAACTATCATGTACAAGTAATAGTGTCAAGTACCAAAATAAACTATCATATACAAAGTGCACTCTCATGTAGATTAATGTTTCTTCTACTTAATCGCAATGTAAAACCTTAATACTATTACATATGAAAATCACTAAAATAATTATCACATCTTCCCTGGTCTATACTTTCTCAATTTCTAGTAGAAAACCTAACCGTTATCATGTATATTTTTATGAAAATGATTGTCGTATTAATCTCATATGTCACTATCATGCGAGGGTTATTATCATATCAAAGGTTGATCAAAACATTATTGCATTACTATACCTTATAAGTGATACAATGATATCTTCCAAGTGCATACATAGATGTAGTCTAATAAAAAATGTTGCTTTAGTCTTTCCAATCAAACACTTATGTCTACTACAAAGCATTGTTGCTGATGTTTTGACAAAAGAGTGACTACTGTATCTAAACCATTGATAATAAACTCTCATAACCATACCTCTCACCACAAGTTATATTTGTTCTTTATGTTAGCTTCACACTGAAATAGGTATGTATATATGTGTATATTTCTACATTACTACTGAGCAACAAACATTTGAATTTAACATCGTTTCTAACCACAAGTTTGAAGGTGAATAGAGATAAGGTTGCAGAGAATGGTGAATAAAATCAATCATTTAATTAGTGCATATTGATACTTGAATTTGTTCAACTTAACATGAGTTGCAATCCTTCCATACTATTGCAGATGATTTTAGAATTGACCTTAACTACTCAATCTTCATTTTAGCATACTATATGTGCTCAAATTGACTTCGAGAAATACTAGAATATATAATAACTGTGAAGTGAGTGTATATATATATATATATACATATATATGTGTGTGTGTGTGTGTGTGTGTGTGTGTGTGTGTGTGTGTGTGTGTGTGTGTGTGTATGTATGTATGTATGTATAGTCCTTAATCCACAATATTCATAGGTCAAACATACACCTTTCAAGCACTACAATCTCGCCAAAATTTAAGATGGTGGATGCATAACAAAGGCTACAATAATTATGACAAAGCCAATCCTCAAACTCCAATACAAATCCTTTCGTTGTTCTATAATAAGAGAATTCCATAGCTGTAGGTATAACCACTACTGGAGCAATATTTATGAGAAAAATACCCTTGTTGCCTTAGTGAATAAGTGCCCAAAAATTTGGATTACCTTCAATAGAAAACCTTGATCTATTACTAGGGCCAAAGAATAGTTAAAGGGCATCCTTTTTTAGGCCTGAAGGCTCCTCGTTGTTCTAAGATTTTGTGCCCTAGATGAGGGCCAATGATCTACCATAAGGACTAGACTCCTATAGTTAAACTAATGTCCAAAAAAATCCCATAAACCAGAAATAAAATACAATAAAAACCATTATTTTGACGTTGTTGTACAAGGCCAAAGTTGATAATCACAAGTTCAAAGTTATATGGCATGTAATAAAATTTTCTTGTTATCCTTCAGAGATAAGCCTCTTATTCAGACCTTCGATCTACTTCTTGCAAGGTGGCTTCAAATAAAATTGAACCTCCAAACAAAAGACAAATATCCAAACCCTTTCCTCTCTCTATATCTCTACATTTTACCTCGGAGCGCCAAAGATTTCATAGGTTATATTACTAAACATATTTCATTTTTTTGTGTGGATGGATAAGTCATATAGATCTCTTTTTATATAATAATATCAAATTAGAAGGGGCTTCAAGAAGAGCAGTCATTGGAGGAGAATGGATTCACAATAGTAAACGTTGTAGGACTTTTTTATTAATTAGATGTTTAAATTTTAATTTCTTAGGACCCAAGCATTGGCCCTTGGAAAGAATATTGGCATTTGACAAGGGTTAAAGCCCCTTGTAATACTTAAGGTCTTTTTATGAAATATTTTAACCACATCTACAATGGAGGAACCTAAGTGCTATCCTATGGTAGGGCCATGTCATCATGCATGGGGTTTTAGCTCATGAATTAGGGTCTTTGACTTCAAACTTGAATATCTCTCAAACCAGGAGGCTTCTCAGGGAATTCCACATACCACTAGAAACATATTAACAAGGATAATCAAATTAGGAGTATCTCCAAGGTAAACTTAATGATTTTATACTCTAAAAACATATGACAAGTTTGGGGTATGTCCTTAGTTCAGGGAACCAAAACCTAGAACTTAGGGTTTCCAACCATCCAATAGTGGAACTTTCAACTTGATGTAATATAGACAAATACAAGAGCATTCATTAACTATTTAACATCAATAGCTAGTGTTTAGTCAAAGTCAAACGCCAGGGTTGACATCAATGAAAACACCATCCAACACACTATTTTGCTAAGTGTTGTGTGTTTTTCTTGTTAGTGTAAGAATTATGCATAGAAGTTCTTTCCAAAGAAAATGATACATTTTATGATATTTTTATCAAGTACATTCCGGTTCCTTTGTTTTGTGATCCTAAAACTCATTCTTACAGAAGAGTTTTACAAGAATCGATGTAGATATATGCATATGCTATTAATGTGTATATTTTTTGTTATCTTATGACTTTATTGTGTATAGCTATACCATGTTGTTAATTTTCCTAGATGTTGTTTATGTTGTGCTTATCTTGGAGAAATAGTTCATAGTGAGTTTACAACATGGTTGAAGTGTGATCGTTAAAGCATCAATAAAGAAGTGTTTGTTTGTTATAAAAATATATCATGTGGATGCAATTCTAAGGCAACATAATCTACTTCATTTAAACAATTTTTCATGTGTTGTAGGATATTGTCTACTCAATGTTATGTGAACTCTGTTGCATTTTAGATACACATCAACAGAGTTATGTGAAGGAATGATAGAAAATTTGATAAATTGTTTAGATGAACAAAACGCTAAAGCAATATTATCTTATGAATGTGAATTGAACATAGATGCATTGATAAATATGCATGGTATAAATAGTCCAAATGTTTACTCGGAAAGGATGACAAAATCAACTTCAACTTCTATGGCTGGGGAAGAACGAGGACTATGGGGAGACATATTTTGTATACATTAGTAATCGAATTGGCTAAAAACTCCAATAAGACTTTGGCCAAAGAAAACAATGAAAATATATTTGCATTTTAATTCAAATTTATGCAAATAAAGTTACAACATATTGTTCCATGATGACAATCCAATTGCGAGACATTTTGAACCACTTCTGTAAAAGAAAAGAAGAATGATAAGAACTTGTCGTGAATATATAATGAATATAAGATATAGAAAAATAGAACATAGATGGATCCAAATAGAGGAAATCATGAGTAGACATATGTTTGAGAGATTTTCCAAGTTTAAGAGTATTTACAATGAAAGTTGTTTTGAAACAATATGTCAATTGATAGAGAATGAATATGAGGTTTCTTGTTTACAACACATAATTGCACATACTTTTTGCAATGTAATCATGCATAATGATTCAATTCCATTAAACTACATAGAAAAATACATGAATGAATATGAAATTATGAAATTCCTTGGACTAGTAGATTGGCATGAATACATTATCCCATTATATGAAAAAGGGAAGATAGAGGGTGGTCCTTTTGTTTATGATTGGATATGGTATATCTTGAATATAACTATATACATATGGTTTGTTGATACTTTGGTTGTTTTAGTTGGATGTATTTCATTCAATAAAGACACAACAATATTCCATGTTTTGCAATTTGGAAAGAGTGTAGGTCATTTGTATTATCAACCTCTCAAAGAAATAGTACAAGAAAAAACATTTCATGTTGTATTGTAGTTAACAAAGAGAAATATATAGAAGAATCCTATAAAAAACTTAGTGAGGATAGTGTGAATGGGTTTGAAAACATGAACATAGATGAATACGTCATAGAACTTGACACATAACTTATCAATGCAAACAATATATTGCGGCTATTATTAAATCAACTCAAAAACGTATAAGAAACAAGGATGTTTCGAAGCAAGTTTAGTTAGAAAACCATGCAAGGGATCAAATTCTAGCTTTAAAAAAATTAACATAGATGAAGATACTATGGAAATTAATACAAATCTTGTCAATGTAAACAAGATGCCATGTTCATCGTTGCATCAAATAAAAAAATACATAAGAAACAATAATGTTACGAAAAAAGTCTAATTAGAAAATGATTTAAACGACCAAAATCAACATAGAATATGATATTTCCAAATAAACATAAGGAATGATTATAGATGTTCGATCATACATTCGAAACAATGGCCAAACAACAATATTTTTGGAAAATAAAAGATGTTCATGTTCATGATTGTACAATATGCAATCAAACTTGATTAAAAGAGATGTCATAGAAAAACAATTGACCAATGTGTACAAAGGTAATTTTATGTGCAGAAAAGAATTAGACAATGTCAAAAATATCAAATTTGTAGTTCCAGACTAGATTAGGCATAATAGAAAAATATCCCTAGTGAAAGAACTTTATGAATTGGAAGAAAGACTAATCTCACTAAGATTACCATTTTTGCAAATACAGGAACTTGGTCAACATTTTAGAAAGCCACAACTAGCATTAGTTGGTTAACTAATCAATGTACTTTTCGCCACATTTTGAAATAAAATTGCACTTCCTCGTGACATAAATTAATCTAGTACAGTGGTTGTGGAAATTAAAAGATGTTTAGTGTTTAAAATCATATTTGTTGTTGGATGAATACATGTTCATAAAATCACAAAGGCATTGAAATGATTGTGTAAACATCCACTTTATAGACTAGAGAATGTGATAGTAAACAAAGGTTGGAAACAAGTCCTTGATTAAAACAAGGATGCATATGCATGTGAGATAGATACAAAAAGCAATGATGAAATGATCACTATGATGAAGAGTCAGTTACATGACCACTATTACATGGATTTAGTGTTGTGTAGTATTTATGATCATAATAATCAAATAAACATTGCTCCTGGTGAAGGCTATAGGGCTTTGGGCATATTCAAAGATAGGTATTCAGAAGAGATGAGCTTTCCCACATTATTGTACAGGAAAAAGCAATCAACAGTGTTACGGAAAACTTTACATATCATAATATTTCTCAATTGGAAGTTTTGCATCAAGATCATGATTTTTCGTATCATATAACGAAATTGTTTTACAAAATAGTGTGAATTATCCTCAGTCAAGTATTCAATTGTATTTGGATTTGTATAAGGAAAGGAAAATTAAAAGGAAAAAAACTGACATTGGCTAGAGACGTTAAAACAAGGGAAAATTTTAAGGATTTGAGTTTAACTTAAATTTTAGACACCTTGGCGAATCTTATAGTCCCTAACATGAAAAATGTAAAATGTTTGATCATACTTTTATAAAAAAATTTAGATTTATAATTCTTTGATATTAGTCTATATAGTGATATTTAAAGTAAAATAATTTTATTTATTCGAAAATTTGGGCGAATCAATTTAGAAAAAATGGAAATCAATGAATCTTTTATTGGAAAAAGCATGGAAAATTAACCCACTTGTGAATATTAGCCCTTAAAATTTTCCATGGTTAAAACAAATCAAAATTTGAAATGCATTCTGGCATCAAACATTAGGTATATGGAAAAATTTGTATAAGGAAAGGATAGTTAAAAGGAAAAAAACTAACACTAGATAGACACATTAAAGCAAAGGCAATTTTGAAATGCATTTTCACATCAAACATTAGGTATATGGATCTTAGAAGAATACAAACATTGTCGAGCTATTTTTTTCATTTGCACAATAACTTATATGCAATGATCTGACAGTCAGGCCCACCGACTTTCTTTTTCTCTTTTAGCAGTGTTGAACATATCTGAGATCCTTTAGTAAAGGATTTTCAACAAATACATAGAGAAAATTCCATCAACTTAAAACTAAGTAGAAGAAGATGAGATTGATACATTGATAAGAAATGCCCTCATTACTTGTGTATGATATTATTGATCCGAATTTGATCCATGAAGAAAATCAAAAGAACCATGACTGTATCAGGTCAGGACTGACTTCAAAGAATTAAGAGCAGCGATCAGAAACACCTCTAAATAGTGGTAGTTGGAAGCCAGCGTGGAACAATGAGGACCTTGTTCAAGGCGTGCTGGCCGAGGCCCATGGAGACTACGCAGGAGGTGAAACTAGCCCGTGGGAAGATTGGATCGAGAAAAGGAGGTAGTTTTTGATGCATGATTAGTGCTAATGATGCATTGTTGGGAAAAACTCCTCGAGAAGGAGAGGCCCTAAGTGATCGGTTGCATGAGAGCTGAGAAAACCATGGGGAAGAAGGCTAAAGGCAAAGGTGGGACCCACACTCCAAAAACTGACGGTATTGATCGGGGGCACCCTTGTGCGGTAAGCAGTTTTGGCGAAAACGAAGCAATTCCACTGAGCGTTTGACGCGTGGCAGGCGGAGGAGAGAGAAAAATGTCGCTTGTCGCATGCTAACGGCTGACAAATGGACCATACAAAATGAGTGAATGGTGTCAGATCTGAGGGATCTAGATCTAACAGCTGAGGTCGCGCCCGATGGGAAAGCCGAAATTGACAGGGGATTAAGCCAAGATATACAAGGATTTGAAGTCTGATTTGACCGACAAGGTGGGAGATGACTCATTCCACGACGTAACTGAAAAACCAAACCGACGAAGCAATCTGGCACAAGTTGCAGGAGGACAAGTGGCCACTCCTTGTGAGCCTGATGATGATGCTGAAATAGGGAACTCCAAGTGAAGTTGCAGCAAGCGATTTGACGGAGGTGGAAGGGGAATCAAATAGCCATGAGGTTGACTGGCTTTAAAGCCATCAACAAACAAAGTAGAAGATACCGAAGGTCAGAGATAGAAGATGGAGAAGAAGAAAAGAAAGAAGAGAGAGAAAACCATGAAAAATAGTGAAGCAAAAAGAAAAAAGAAGACGGAGGGTTGAGCTGACCGAAGGTAGCGTCGAGCACCAAAGAGCTTGAGAGATTCAAGCCATCCCCAAGAGGATCTATTAGGGCTGAGCACCACATTGGGCTCTTTCCATCAAAGACCACAGAGGTCAAAAGGCTGGTAAGGAAAAGAGTCTATGCACTCTAGTGGCTTGGGGAATCCAAGAACCACCCTACCAAGCAATACTATTTCAGGAGACTCCTATCGAGCTCCTTCATTGTAATTCTCTGCTTTAAGACACAATAAAAGAAGGCGACCACTAAGAGCTAGACTGGAGATGTAGCCTTGGAGGATAGGGTGAACTCCTTATTAAATTCTCGTGTTCTTATATTTGCTTATTGTATTTCTATACTGTTTTCCATTTCAAGTGTCTGTGTATTTGCAATCTGATTGATCCATTGCCTAAATAACTTAGACACACACCAGCACATGAGTCTGTAATAGCTTCGTTTCATAAATCTTTAACTGAGATCACTCATAGGATGATTATCAGATCAAGTGGTATCAGAGCTTTAGGCTGTAACGGTTAGACAAGATTGTGTTGGTTTAGCTATTGAATGCTCACTAGATCAAAGCTCAAATTAGGAAAAGGAGAGTTGGTCGAAACTAATCCTAAAATTGGGAGAGTCTATCCTCAAAAGACAATGATAGAGGAAGGTTTTGTGGGGCCAGACCCTCAATTCATAGAAAGTTTCCTAGCCATAAAATCCTTGGTAGAAGAAATGTATAGGGACTTTAGAAAGCAGAAGGATGAAGATTCATCAGGTTCTAAACAAGATAAAGAAGAAGATGAGTCTCACTTCCATGACCACTCCGAAGGGAAAGTGAAAGAGGAAAGCTTTCTCACACCTCCTAATAGCCCTGTGCATAACAAGAAAGCATCTTTGATCAAACTAGATGTTAAATTTGATTTGCCTATTTATGATGGAGAGCTAAATACAGAGAATTTGGACAATTGGATTAGACAAATTGATATTTATTGTAGAGTACAGAACATCGACTCAAGCAAGAGAAAAATTCAGCTGGCAAGACTACAGCTAGGAGGCACTTCCTTGGTGTGGTGGGAAGGCAAAACGAAAGCTGACATGAAAAAACATGGTAAGACTATCTCTGTTTGGAGTGAATTTGTTTCTTCCATCAAAAAGCAGTTCTATCCATTGGCCTACATGAAACAAGCCATGATGAGTTGGCAAACTCTCCGACAATTGAAAGGGAAAAGTGTGTAAGGGAAAACTCAAGAATTTAGAAAGAGAACATTGATTCTAGGAATCTCATTAGACTCATCGGAGACTCTTTTGAAGTACATTGGTGGTCTACACAGCTGCATGAGGCATACTATCCTCATGTTTAATCCTGCTAGTATAGATGAGGTATTTGTACAAGCTACTCATCTAGAAGCTAGATGAAAGAATGGAAATCTAGAAGTTGGGGGACCATCCCAACCCACTGCAAACAAAAGAAAGGTGAAAAGAAAGCAGAAGTGCAAAGTAAGGAAGGCTAACACTACACAGAAAAGAAAGGCTTCATGCACTCACTATAAAAAGGATGGACATGATGATGAGAATTGTTGGATTATGCATCCAGCGCTGAGACCTAAGAAGTTTGAGGGCAAGAAGAAGCAAACTGCTGCAACTATTTAGAAAGATTTGGGGTCAGACTCGAGAGATGAAACAACCATTGCAGCCATAGGCATAAAAGGTAAGAATTCTGAAGCATCTACTAGTAATTCTGGTCAATCCATTAATGATGAAGAAAATGAGAGAAAAAGACATGAGCTTTTCCGTATTTGAGTTGTTTCCAAATATCAAAAGATTGATACTTTGTTTGATAGTGGCTCACAAGTAAATTTGATTTCTGAAGCAATTGTAAAGAAATTTGGATTAGCAACTACACCTCACAAGAAACCATACCCATTAGGATGGTTGAATGATAAAGCACAACTACAAGTGACTAGACAGTGCAAACTCAAGTTTTCTTTTGGGTCAACATTTGTAGATGAGGTTGAGTTAGACATAGTTCCTTTGGATATATGTGGAATTGTTTTAGGAAGGCCTTACTTGTATGATAGAAAAGTTATTTTCTATAGAGCTGAGAACAAGTATCTGCTTGATAAAGATGGAATCGAATACTTTGTAAGAGCTCATAAGCTCAAGAATATTATACTCTCATAAACTCAGGGCAGATGAAAAGAGTGATAAATTCATGCAAACAATTCTTACTGATGGTTGTAAAGGGCAAGAAACTTGATAAAATCGATGTATTTGAGGGATGTAATGCTAAACATCAAGCTGATATAGAAAATGTTGTTTCAGAGTATGATGTCTTGTTTCAAGAACCTAAAGGTCTGCCACCCAAAAAGGAAATAGTACATGATATTATTTTGCAGCAAGATGCTCCATTGCCTAACATTGGAATGTACAGGTTGTC
>APFE031666246.1:19158-79692 GCA_000404065.3 Pinus taeda
GTGGAGAATGTGCATTGACTACCGAGCACTGAATAAGATAACAATAAAAAATCGTTATCCCCTTCCTCGCATAGATGATCTTTTAGATCAATTGAAAGAAGATGTTTATTTCACCAAGCTAGACTTGCATAATGGATACCATCAGGTGAGAGTTGCAGAGCAAGATGTGTGGAAGACTGCTTTCAAAACAAAGCAGGGATTGTATGAGTGGATGGTTATGCCTTTTGGCCTGACCAATGCTCATGCTACTTTCATGAGATTAATGAATGATGTACTCAGGCCTTTTCTTGATGATTTTGTTATTGTGTATCTGGATGACATTCTGATTTTTAGTAAAACATGGGAAGAACACTTAAAGCATGTTAAGTAGACATTAGATGTTCTGAAAAGAGAAAAACTTCATGTTAAATTATCAAAATTTGAATTTGGAAAAACATCTCTAAATTATTTGGGTCATATAGTAGGGGGTGGTGAATTGAAAATAGATCCCTCTAAGGTGGTAGTTATTGTAAACTGGCCTAAACCCAAGTCTTCTACAGAAGTGAGAAGCTTCTTACGAGCAGCACAATATTGGAGGAAGTTCATTTCTAACTTTTCCTCAACTGCAGCTCCCTTACATGCTCTAATAGGATTGAACAACGTGTTTCAGTGGGGAGGCAAACATTAGAAAACCTTCAACACATTGAAAGAAAAGATTAGTACAACACCTGTACTAGCCCTACCTGATCTACAAAGACCATTTGAGATCTAAATAAATGCCAGTGACTATGCCATGGGAGCAGTGTTGACACAACACGGTAAACCCATATGTTATCATTCTGAGACTTTTAATCCTACAGTAGTTAACTATTCTACATATGATAAAGAATTGTATGCATTAGTTCAGAGTGTGGAAAAGTGGAAGCATTACTTAATGGGAAAAGAGACAGTAATACGTACTGATCATCAACCACTTCAATATCTACACTCCCAAACTAAGTTGCAACAATCAAGACACTACAGATGGATGGGTTTTCTACAACAGTTTCATTTAGTCATCAGATATAAAAAGGGCATACATAACAAAGTTGTAGACATGTTATCTCGATCCATTATAAATGCATCTACTATACTTAAGCATAATTCTATGCTACATGAAAGCTACATTGAACAATATGCTCAAGATATAGACTTTAAAGATGTATATGCAACTTTGAGTCAAGGCAAAAGGGTAGAAGAATTGGATTATCATGTGAAGGACCAACTCTTATACCATTGTGTGAAACTCTGCATTCCACAAACTAAGAGAGTAAAGATAATTAGAGAAGCACAAACTTCTCTGATATCAAGTCACTTTGGGGTAAGTAAAATAGTTGCACAGCTGCAAAGGTTTTGTTATTGGCCAAAAATGAATGAGACAATTTCTAGATATGTAAGAGGGTGTACTATGTGTGCTAAAAGCAAAGCCCAGCAATAGAAAACTAGGCGTGTACACTCCATTACCAGTACCTTCTCACCCTTGGGAAAGTGTTTCCATGGATTTTTTTGGAGGACTGCCTAAATCTAGGAAAGGTCATGATTATTTATATGTTGTTGTCGATAGGTTCAGCAAAATGTGTATTTTGATACCTTGTAATAAACATATTACTACTGAACAATCTGAAAAACTATTCTTTGAACAAGTATGGGTTCATTTTGGGTTACCCACTTCTATTGTATCTAATCAAGACACCCGATTTGTGGGGAATTTTTGGTCAAGTCTGTGGGAATTGATGGACACCAAATTGAAGAAAAGCACAACTTTTCATCCACAAACTAATGGCCAGACAAAAGTAGTTAATAGGACGGTGATCCAGTTACTCAAAGGATATTTCAGCAAACATCCCAAGCTTTGGGATGAACATTTGTGTTATATGCAACATGCTTACAATAGAGAAAAACATTCTTCTACACAAAGATCTCCTTTTGGGACCTGTTTTGGTTTCACACCAAGGTCTTTTTTGGATTTTGTCTTTGGTAAAGATACCATAGTTCATGGACACAATGATGTGGACAAGGCAACTAGGTTCATTGAATAGATCCAGGAGATCCACTAGGTAGTGCAAGAACATCTAGAAAGGAGCCAAGCCAAATACAAGGCAAGGCATGAGAAGCATCAGATGGAGCATAGTTTCCAAGTTGGTGACCAGGTCTAGCTGTATATCAGCAAGGAAAGGATGCAAGGTGAAGGTAAAAAGCTAAATCCTATCAAGTATGGACCCTTCAAAATACTTGAGAAGATTGGTGAAAATGCTTTTTGACTTGATCTACCAGCTTACATGCACATCTACACAGTCGTAAATGTAGACTGCTTGAGATTGTTTGAACCTTCGATGATTGAGGATCCTAAGGAGCAGAGTCAATTACCTTTTATTGATAACCTGCTACCTCAATATCTTAATGAGTTGCAGGAAGACATAGTGCTGGACACGAAGGTGAGGACAACGCGCAGAGGAGATGTTGAGTACCTCAAAATGGGCTCAAAGGTGCAAAGCCGAGCAGTGCAAAATGGATTGGTATTGGAAAAGCGAGAAAACGGTAGCCTCAATTAGTCGATGCTTGAAAACCAACTTTTGGTGTTCCAAAATATTTTTCGGTGGGAAGGCCATGATCTGAATTGGATCCATGAAGAAAATCAAAAGAACCATGACTGTATCAGGTTGGGATAGACTTCAAAGAATTAGGAGCAGCAACCAGAAACACCTCTAAATAGTGGTAGTTGGCAGCCAGATTGGAACGATGAGGACCTCAGTCAAAGCACGCTGACCGAGGTCCATGAGGACTATGCAAGAGGCGAAACTAGCCCCTGGGAAGCCCGGATTGGGAAAAGAGGCAGTTTTTGATGCGCGATTAGCGCTTCGCACTAAGCACTAGGTAAAACCCCTCGAGAAGGAGAGGCCCCGAGTGCTCGGTAACATGAGAGCCGGGAAAGCCATGGGGAAAAGGCTAAAGGCAAAGGCGGGACTCGCGCTCCAAAAACTGGCGGTATTGATCGAGGGCACCCTTGGGCGGTAAGCAGTTTTGGCAAAAACGGAGCGATTCCACTCAGCACCCGACGCATGGCAGGCAGAGAGGAGAGAAAACAACCACTCATCACGCACTAATGACTGAGAAAATAAACTTCATGAAATGAGCGAATGCATTAGATCTGAGGGATCCAGATCTAATGGCTGAGATCGCGCCTGATGGGAAAGCATAAATTGACAGGGGATTAAGCTGAGATCTACAAGGATTTGAAGTCTGATTTGACCACCAAGGTGGCAGATGACTCATTCCATGACGTAACTGAAAAACCAAACTGAGAAAGCAAGCTGTCGTAGGTTGCAGGAGGACAAGTGGCCACTCCCTGTGAGCCTGATGATGATACTGAGACAAGGAACTCTAAGCGAAGCTGCAACAGGCGATCTGACGTAGGTGGAAGAGGAATCGAATAGCCATGAGATTGAATAGTTTTAAAGCCATGAACAGACAAAGCAGAAGATACCGAAGGCTGAACATAGAAGATGGAGAAGAAGAAAAGAAAGAAGACAGAGAAAACCAAGAAAAAATAGTGAAGCAAAAAGAAGAAAGAAGACAGAGGGCCGAGCTGACCAAAGAGCTTGAGAGATTCAAGCCATCCTTGAGAGGATCTGTCAGGACTGAGCACCACATTGGGCTCCTTCCATCAAAGACCAAAGAGGTCAAAGAGCTGGTAAGGAAAAAAATCTGTGCACTCTAGTGGCTTGGGGAATCCAAGAACCACCCTACCAAGCAATACTGTTTCAGGAGACTTCTATCGAGCTCCTTCATTGTAATTCTTTGCTTTAAGACATAATAAAAGAAGGCCACCACTGAGAGCTGGACCGAATATGTAGCCTTGGAGGATAGGGTGAACTTCATATTAAATTCTTGTGTTCTTATATTTGCTTACTGTATTTCTCTCCTGTTTTCCATTTCAAGTGTCTATGTGTTTGTAATATGATCGATCCGTTGCCTAAATAACATAGACACACACCAACACATGAGTATGTAATACCTTCATTTAATAAATCTTTAACTGAGATCACTCATAGGGTGATTATCAGATCAATTATAGAAGTAGAATGAATGCTCTATGCCAGTTAATTTTAAATGATTCTAAGTACTTTGGTGATGTCGTTGACTATTTCATTGTAACAAAATTATAAAATCGAGGAAGCTAGCATGAACATGGATTGTTATAGATAAAAAATTCTCCTATCTATGGAACAATTACGAACATTGAAATTGAAATTTTCATTGATATGTACTTGTGTTGTGATTCAAGTAAAATACCTACAAATCTGAATACTATTCAACATCATCGTCATACAAAAACTTGTAGGAAAGGGAAACAAATGCATTTCATGCTCAATTTTCCAATTCTACCAATGTGAAATGTGTAAATACTTTAGCCTATGGAATTGGATAATGAAAAAAAACGGTGATTGGAAGAATGATATTTGATGCATTAGAAAATATGGAACATGATGAGACATATACATTTGATAGTTTTCTTGAAAAAATAGGTATAAGTGAATCTGATTAAAACCATGCAATTAATTATACTCTTAAATGAAGAACAATTTTATTGAAAAGAGAGAAAATAGACATATGGACTAATAGCATTTCATATTCCATTAATTTAGGGTGCAAATACTGATGCCCAATTTGTACCTGACTCATATACTACAACTACTTATTGTATTTCATATATGACAAAGTGAGATAAAACAATGACATTGACGTTTAAACATATACAAAGTGAATTTCAAGAACCCAATGGTGATATCATAGAAACCATTGCAATACTTGGAAAATCTTTATTGAACTTACAACAAATGTTTGCACAATATGCTACATATTTAGTGTTGTCATTGCCACCGAATACTAGCTCAAGAAAATGTATATTTATTAATACTTCAGCAATAGATGATTGAACCTTTTTACTAAAAAACCAAAAGAGTTGGAGCATGAACCAAATGATTCAGAAAACATAACATGTTTATCAATTATCGACCACTCTGTGCGACGGAAAAAAAACATTCAACATGTATGCTTAGCAGAATTTGCATCGTGTTATACACTACAAGGCATGAAAAGAAGAGGCGTTGAGAGACCATACATTATGAAATACATAAAGTGTAATAAACATATTGATCTTGATAACTATAACAGAGAACAATTAATGTTATATGTCCCATATTGTATTGACAAGAAAATTTTTAAAGAACAATATTTGACTTGGGAAAATGCATATTTATTATTTAAAGAAATCATAAAATGGAATGAATGAAAGTTCATGAATGAAACAATGACAATGTGGATTGACATTGGTAACATAGCAATTGAGCTTGAAAATAGAGAAAGTGAATTTTTTGAAAGAGATATACCTACATATGAAGAAATAGATAATGAAAAATGTTATCTAGAATATGACATCGAATCAGATTTTCAATATTTGCAAAATTATTTAAATGCAAAATCAATAGTTGCGTGACCTTATCAACTTGTAAAACAACTACATATACTAGAAGAAACATAATTCTATAAAATCATGAGAATGCTCAACCTAGATCAAACAAAAATAGTGACAGAGAAAAAAAAATCTATATTGGACATTGTACATACTTGTAACAGGGGGTGTGAGCATTGAAAAAACATTTGCTGTTACAACATCATTGCAATATCTAATTTTCTTATACAACAAAATATTGAAAGATGACCTGGCTTAGGTAATGAATTGTAACATATAAAAGGAAATTAATGTTTAATGTGGGTGATATAACGTTGCATTCTACATTTAATTTACCATTTAACAAATCAAAATATATTTTGCTTAAAGGTGAAAAATTAGATACATGGGAAAAATATTGTGAACAACTTCATTTTATGCTTATCGATGAGTCATCTTTGATAGGTTAAACATTATTATACAAGTTTGAAAAATATTGCAGGAAATAAAGCATACTCCATTGTCTTATTTCAAAAATATTGATGTAACACTTTGAGGTGACTCGTTCCAAGTGAATCCTATCAAAGATTCTCTAATTTTTTAACAACCAATTTTATCAAAGTGTTGGTATGCCAAATTGTCCTTTTTTTTAACCTTTATCCTACTCTAGGCACATGACCTAAACCTCTGTCATAATTTAAGAACCTATTCATTCCTATACATTTCTCTGAAATCATGCACATTCCTGCACCCTCTTTGTATTTTCATATTTAAATGCTTGTCATGGAATTAATTACTTATTTATGGATTTTATACATTTAATTATCCTTCCAACTAATATTTGTCTTTCCTAAAGTATTTAATAAAAAAATGTATTAATCATTGTGATAGAATGGTCGAGTTCAGGTAGGATTTGTGTACTAGTTGGCAGATTCCTGCACGCCCATGACAACTCATTGGTAGGATTCCTGCACTAACTAGCAGATCCCTACATTCCTGTGACATCTCACCAACCGATGCATATCTTTAGTACATGATCAGTTGACCTTGAGTTGGGCTCGGAGTAGGAGAGAAATCAACAGATTAAAGATCAGGACCTCGATCAGATGTCTTAGATTAGTATTTTGTAAACTACCGAAAGGATTAGTTAAGCTACTGTTATGATTTCATTACGGTCGTAGGCCTGAAGGCTTGTATATAATGTAAAACTATGATAGGAATTGAGCGATGCTATGGTAAAATTTTTCTAAGAGTTTTTAATTATTTTGGAGTATCGCCTTTTTAGGATGGATCGCAGATTCAAGATGCATTTTTTCTTTTGAAATTAATATGAAGGAATGCACCAGTACATAGTTTCATTTTCCATTTGTGTTGCGATGAATCTTTTACCGACTGCGTTTCTTGATTTCATAACAAGGAAATGAGTTTGTTGGCCAAAGCCCAACCAACCCAACTCATTCTCCCTTTCTTTAAAGGTGTGTTAATTTAATTTAAAGTGCAGGTGTGAATTTTTTATTTACTTTGATTTTCCTCACAAGTTACAGATTTGATTTCATTTACAGTTATTGTGTTATGGATCTATGGTGTGCAGGCTTATAAGTATTTGATTTCAATTTCCATAAGATTTATTTTCTAATGCTTGATTTCATTTCTCCAAGATTGGTACAAGGACGCTGCCTATACTACAACATTTTTGGTTTTGCAAGTTGATTTCATTGGTTCAGTTTTGCAAGTCTTTTGGTCCTTTCCTTTGGCAAAAGTTATTTATTCCTTCCTGCAATATTGATGTTTGTTTCTAAACTAAGGGCATTATTAATATATGAGGTTTCACTTAAATTTTAATTGTGTCGTGATGAATATGGAATAAACGTTGTAGTAACTTATAGGTCTATGCTTGCACTGAACACTTTCAAAGAAAGAATTGAATTTCATGATTAATTATTAAATTAACCTTCTAAGTTAAAACATTGAAAAGAAGATCTAAATTATATGTAAAACTATCTCACGAAAAGCCTATTTACACAACCAGATAATTTTCGTAATTATATAGAAGAGTTTTCTATTTTAAAGAAAGATTTACTTCAACTTTTGAAAATCATTTCTTGTCTAGAATATAAGTTTGGTTGAAGCATCTTTCTGTTTGTGAGAATTTACTTTCAAATTATATTTGCTTTGCACTCTATTTCACTTAAAACACTTTTTATTTTTTGAAAGTAATCTAGAAACGAAGTTCAGAAATATTGATTATGATCAGAGTGTTCTAGCCCGGAGACTCAGCGCTCCTGCACGAAGGTCAGAAATTTAGTACAATTACAAAACATCCTTCCATATCTAAACCTCATTCCAATGCAGGCACAACGTTCTAGTACAGGAATGTTGTTGTAGTATAGGAATAACAATTTAGTGTAGGAAAGAATATCTTTAAAGAAGATAGATACCTTGAATATATTATTTATCACATTGTCTCACTGAAGGTAAATATAAAGGGTCATTTCATTAGTTAAGATTTTTCACAATGAATTATGAATCCATTTTAGTTTCTACAAAAGTAATTTTCATTTATTCCAGCACCAAACTTTCTTTGAGTATCAATTGCTGCTTGATCATCATTTTTCTTTCGATTTTGTAAAGTAGGAATATAATTTGGAAAACTTCGTATCATTTCTAGAATTTCCCTTGCTTCACCTCTAAGTTTATGAAACCCCCGGGTTGATAGCTAAGTGTTGAGAGAATCTGCTGAATTGTGATTCCTGCACCCAACACTTTGGCACTGTTGCTGGGAAGGCAATTTGAAATTGGTAACAATTTTCCATTTTTTCTAGGCTCAATAGGGGTAATTCTATTATTGTTTTTTCTACAGTGTACTTCTATTATTTCAAAGATTTTATGAGTGTTGATTTCTTATTTTAATTGAGAATTTTATTTAGTTTTTATTTTGTCGTTTTTTTAGATGAATTCCAAAAAAGGGTAGGGGTCTGAAGCCCAATAAGGGCCAAGGAAACATTGATAAATCTGAAGCCTTTTCTCATATTCAGCCTTCTCTTGCAGGCGGAAATTCCAAACAAACGCAAACCCACCATGCAGGAACTGTCCACTTGGATTCGGGGAATAATAGTTCAGGTGTGACACACCCAGCTAAGGGGAAGAAGGAGGTTGTTGGACTTCAAACTGATATGACCCATCGTTGGCCTTCTCAGCCTATTGAGAGTGGTTTATTTGAAGGTACTAAAATGGTAGAACATGAAGATCATGTTGACAGAATTGGAAAAAATTAGGTAAATGTGGAACAATCGAACTTTGGATTTCCAATCATGGATCCAGATATTGTCATGCAAATGAACAATATTCCTCCATCGGCTCTTCCTCATTTCCATGGAAAGGTACATGAAGACCCAAATTATTTTCTATTTGAGTTTGATATCTTATGTAGAAGCTATGATTACTCATTAGATGCTTAGAAGTTAAAGTTGTTTCCTGCAACTCTCAAGGATGCACCACTATGTTGGTTCATGGGATTAAGAGGAAACACTATAGCTTCTTGGGAGAAAATGAAGAGAGTATTTTTGTTAAAATATCAGGAATATTGTAAAACTAGAGGGATTCAGGACAAGATCTTCACCGTTGTACAGGGTGAGGATGAGACCTTGGAGGACTATTTGGAAAGGTTTTTGTATATCCTCCAAAGGTCAAAACAAAAATTTGATCTAAGTACCATTAGAACCTTGTTCTTACATGGTCTTGCTGATGATGCTAGGAATAATTTAAATTTGTTAGGACAAGGGGATATTGCTCAAAAATCTTTTGATCAAGTTTGCGACCTGTGCAGGAAATTCTCAAGGAACCAATCTAGATCCGGCAAAGGAATCCGAAGTAGATATAAAAAACTTGGATCTACTGATGCTATGATTATTGGTTTGGAGAATAAAATGGACAATATGAAAATTGACATAATGAATATTGCTAGCAAACAAATAGACTCCTTGAAATTTCAGTAAAAAATTGAAAAAGAACAAGAGTCATTGCCTATTTTTTGTCCAAAATTTAGGAAAAAGAATCCTTTGAAAGAATGTCCTAATGATATTAATGGAACTAATAAATGTGTAATTTGTACAAAGAACCATGCCACCAAAAAATGCCCCTCCATACTTGGATTGAAAGTGGTATTAGAGGGAGGGAAGCGTGAACCTAAGCCATTGCATGATATGGGAGTATGGAGAAATTGGCCTAAGGTAAGTGCAAGTATGGCTCCTGATCTTCCACCACATTTTTTTACTTATAATGCACATCCACATTCCTATCCTAACACTAATCACTCTCAACATTGGCAGCATGGGAACCACTATCAATATGGACAACCCTCCCAATCTTGGCAACAAGATTAGAGAGGGCCAAACCATTCACATCATTCCTATCTTGCACCTATGCAATCATATCCTCTTACATATGCACCTTACCCAATGCCACAACCATCATTGCACAAGTAAAGTCAGCCTATGCCACCATTACCTTTACCTCCACCTTTTCGACCACCTCAACTACCTTCTCAACCCATACCAAATCCCAATAACAAAGCAATACAAATGATCCATTCCATGAACCCACTTCTTCTACCTATTTATCAGTCCATGCCAGTTGGGGTCAATGACCTCCAACCAAGATCGAGGAAGGTATCAACATAAGAAAAAAAAAACAACCCATGGTGATTACTGAAGAGAAAGGCAAGGAGGAAACTTCTAGCCATTATGGGAAAAATGTCACCATTCAACCTATCCCTGTACATTATGAGCCTTTGCTATATTCTTCAAACTGACCTCCCTATCCAGAGAGGATAGCTATGGAGAAGAATGACCCCATTCCCGAGTTAGTCTGGCTTCTGAGCTTAGGAATATTTTTATAAAGGTTCCTTTGCAAAAAGCTATCAAAGAGATCCCCATCTATACCAAAATCATTAGGGAAATCTATCTCAAGAAGCCAGGAAGGAAAAGGGTAGAACCCCAAACTATTCAATTTGTTGGAAGTGCAACAAAGTCGATGATAGAGTGTGTGCAAATGGAAAAATACAACGACCTTGGAAACCCTATTGTCTTTGTTCAGATAGGTGATGTCCTTTTCTCCAATGTGCTTATAGACCTAGGGGTAACCATATATGTTATGATCAAGCAAACCATGTGGTGGGCCCCAGTATTGCAGCAATAATGCTGCAACTCCTAGGACTCCCTTCTTTAATTTTATCAACCTGGTAGTTCGTAACAAACTTGGAAGCGACTGTGTTGTATGCACAAGTACTAGCTCTTGCCGCAGCTGTCACTTGGTCAGCTGGCACAAGTCCGCTAGGGGCTTGAGCCAACTTATATGAGCTCTGAGAAGAAGCTTTTTAACTAATGGATGAAAGCTAACTTAAGGGAAACTAATCTACTTGCAGAAAGAAACTGAAAGGCTGAAAGGAAATGCAAACCCTAGCAAACCCTAATTTTACCAGCTAGCCCTACTGCTGCGAAAAAGAGGATGAAAGCTACTAAAAGAGATGCCATTACTTCTAGGAAGGTAAAATACATGTGTCTAAACTACTTCTATATGAAGAAAACATCTTTTTGTATTTTTTATTAAGTTGTCAGATTTACCATGCATGTGCTTTCATTGTTTTTGACTGTGCAGAGGTGGATCGGTGGGAGAAAATGCTTGCAAGAGGTTGGGAAGGTTAGAAGAGGTACTAAGGGGTCCCTAGCACACTTCCTGAGAGTTTCACAGTGATCGGATCTCAAGAAATCGCTTTCGTGAGCTTCTACAGGAAGTTTGTAGGGGTTCTACAGGATGTTCTGGAATTTCTACAGGATGTTCTGTAATTTTCTACAGGATGTTCCAAAAAGAGGATTTTGGAGAATGGATGGAGGGAAAAAGGTGGAGGAACAAGTATGGAGGTGAAATAGGGGTGTAGGGGAGTTCAAGACTTGGAGGATGGAGTTGAGGAGTGGCACAAATGGTGAGATTTGTTCAAGGAGGGATGAAACGATGTTGCACAAGAAGATGAGAATCATGGCAAAGTAAGCGAATAAGGAAAATGTAAGGTAAGGGTTCTAAGCGAAGGGTGAAGCAAGTAGGTTGGATGGAGTATGGGTAGGTAAGGAAGGATAACAGGTACTCTCCAAGTGGTTTTTTGAATTTGACAAATGAAGACTTGGAAAATCAAGAACCTAATTACTTTGACCTAATCTGACTTAGATAACAGCAAAGGAAATGAACAGAAGTCTATTTGTAGCGAAATCATATGAAGTAACTATGAAACTGAGAAATCATAAACCTAAGCATGCCATCAAAACTGATATCAAGTTCGACAGCTAAGAATCCAACACTAATACTTTCATGGTGAAGCAAAGACAATGTTTTTGGCGACATCAAGGTCACCTTGGTCCCAGCTCGTGATTCCACTGAGGGGGAGGTGAGATCCAAGGTGCTTGGTAGCCTTTTTCTGAAGATCTTCCATGTGATTAACCTATCAAGTAAATATGAACATGAAAAGATATTTTAATCATCAAAAATGACCTAAGCAACAAAGCAATATTTTAATCTAAATAACAAATTTTATTCTAAGAATGCAACAAAGACACATGAAAGTAAACAAAGGAGGTACTGGGCACTTGAGATGGGCCCAACCCCAAGAGCTACAGCCTCCTAAGAGAGATTAGAGCTGGTTCAAATCTGGATTCATCTTTATTGATCGAAAGAATAGTTACATTCCAAAAACTGTCTACAAGGGAAAGCTTGAAAATGTGTTGAAATGCAAAGCTAATCTATTGCCTAAAAAATGACTAAAATCGAACTACAAGCTAGCTAACTTCTGCCTAAAAAGTGACTAACTACTGGCTAACCCAAATGAGGCCCTAAGCCTTCTTATTTACACAAATTGAGGACCCCAACAGTCCTCCTAAAATTTAGGGACTCGGCTGCCCAAAACTTGCAGTTAACAGCAGTCCTACTTGACTTGCTTGGCTACCCTTGTGATAATTGATTTGGTGGCCCTTGAACTCCAAGCTGATGGTGGCGAATTTGAGGTAATAGCCCATAAATGAAGGGGACACCTTCCTAAAAATCCTCTCTGTGAATTTGGCTACCAAGTGCTCATTTAAACCTTTGATTTTCTCTCCAAATTGACAAAAAAGACTACATAAAGCACACATTAGACTTGTTGGCATAATGACTAACCCAATTCACTCTATTAGCATAAATATAATAAAAAAAATGCAATAAACTAATGAGAATGGTGGATTAAGTCGAATTAGGAGGTTGAATGAGCCCATATAATTATCCATTTTTGGGGCTCATCATCACTCCCCTACTGAAAGGGTTTCTCATCCTCTGAGCAACTAATCTATCTCCTCCTCTTTGATGGCCTTGGTGGCCTCCCTGTCATGCAAAGCTCCTGAAGTGATTTCATCTTCTCGGTCATGAAAGCATGCTTTTCTCTCTACTTCTTTCCACTGTCCATGCTCCTTTTCTTGTAGCAGTTTTGTTAAAGCCTCAGCCTTAGCCTGCAGCTTGCCCTCTCTCTGCTGTTCATCAAATGTTTCCTTGTCTTTCCTTCTTCCTGTGATTGTTTGGCCACCTTTTCCTCCAATTTCTTAGTCTCTCTTAGCTGAGCCCGAGTTTCCTGTAGAGAATTCTCAGCTTCCTGTAGAACTGTCTCAGCTTCCTATAGAACCGTCTTTGAGTCCATCATCATAATTTTCTCTCTCTAGGTGAAGGCTTTTGGCTTCCTCATTCATAAATGATGGATCTCTTTGAAGGAGACTCTTCCTTTTTGTTTAGCTGTGGTATCCTCAATTATAATTGGCTCCCTTGACTGTGGCTGGGGTCTGCCTGCTTTTATCCTCGTGATCCTTCTTGCCTTAAAATACATGGGAGGCTCCCTCTTTCGCTTCCCTTTCAGATTTGGAGATGTGCTTAGGGTGGCTAGCACAGCTACTGCCTTCCTGGCAAAGATCTCAGGCGATTTTTCCTTCTGTTGCCTTGTTTCTAGACTTCCTGTAGAAAGTCCTGTGCTGACTGTTTTCTGGCTTCCTATAGAAACGATTTTCTTGCTTCCTGTAGAAACTGTTTCAACTGTTTTGGTCTGCTTGGCTGGATGTGGCTCTTCCTCCTTTTTTCCCTCTTCTTTTGTCTTCTCTGCCTCTGTTAGCTTGCTTCCTCATGCTCTGTTTTGGCTTTCTTCTCATCTTGTTTAGCTTCTGCCTTCTTTGCTGTAGTCTTTTTCTTTTCTGTTCTTCCTTTGTTTTGCCCTCTGCTTGAATGATTTGTGCTCCCTCATCATTGGTTTTTTTCACATTCTTCAGGCTTGATTCTTCCATAGAATTGCATCGCTTCTTTTGCATAAACATGCAACAAATAAAACTATTTGTTTTCTTTTTCTCTTGAAGCCAGAAATTTTGCAAAAAAGCCGTGTTTTCTTCTAAAAATATAGCCCATTTCCCCTCTTGTAAACTTGTTATTGCTCCTGGAATTTTCATGTTTTTCTCAACAACAACTTCAAATTTTTTTTATCTCTTCAAATCTTTCCAACCTGAGTTTGCTTCTTAGTTTTTGAAAAGAATCAATTTTTTTGATAGATCAGAGAACAAATACCATAGTTTTTTTCTTCTAGAAAGTGGACAGTCTTGCAAATTCATTCTTTCACACATGCTTAGTTCCTATGGTTTCATCTCTCTTTTCAGAAGAAGGTGAGAAATAAGAAGCCAGACTTTGAATGCAGAGGGAAAAAAGAGCTGTGTAGAACTCAAAAAATATGCAAGCAGACTTTTCACTTTTTTTCAATGTGCAGGCAGACTTTTCCTCTCATTTTTAAATTTAATTCCATGTTCAATTCACCATTTTGCACCAAAAAATCACGCACAACGAAGTTTCCCCAATCCTACCTTGTTTGGAGCTTGAAATTCACCAAAAATCCCAGGTTTTATTTCTGCATGGTTGTTTTCTGCGTTTCCTGTAGAAGACTTCCTGTAGAATGAAATTGTGCTTCCTGTAGAGCCCGATAGGCGGGAAGTTTTAAAAAAAATTACAAAAATATCGAGAAATCAAGTAGGAATCTTGCAGAGGACCACTGATTAACTGATCTGGACGTGGTGGATGCATGCTCCAGTTGTGATTGTAGTTGAACAGAGGGTGGTGAGAGTTAGCCAAGCATTTTTGAAATTGCTGCGTGATTTGTGGTGAGGGAGTGAAGTGGCCAGGTGTACGTGGCCACATGCAGACAATAGTGTTGTTCATGAACTGTATGTTTTCCCCCTGTAATCACTGACATCAATTGCACTGAGGTTTAAATGGCCAACACTCCCGGTTGTTTTAATTCACGTGAGTCGACTGTCCACGTGTACTGCATGACTTCCGGTTGAGCGCTAGAGAAGGAAATGTCGAGTTAACCTTGCTAGATTCGTGGCTTAATCCCACCATTCCATTCGTTCATGCAATTCTTCAATTAGATTCATGCAATAGAGGAACAAGTTTATTCACATACCTGGAAGTCGAATGGTTGCTGTGAGGTGCTTTTTGTTGCTGCATGCATTTGTTTCGGTGGTTGCATGATGGCTTGGCTACTGATTCATGGCTTCTTTCTTTTGCAGGTATCCTCTGGTTAGATCCACATTGTAGGAGCTGGTTTCACGTTCAGATCTGCACCCTCAAGCTGCTGATGTTGAATTTTCACAGGACAGAAACTTGTTTTCGCCATTTCTCCCGAACGATAGACTAGATCGATCTGAAACTTGCTAAGCATGTTCCTATCATCATTATGCACCTCCCATAGCAAACTTGCGATCAATGGATGAATAGATTTCAAGAAAAATGGAAAATGGCTAAATATTATAGAGATCAATTTCTCGGAAACCATACATTGGAATCGGCTGAAACTACTTGGGTAGGTTACTATCACCAATATGCATCTCCCCATGAAACAGGGTTTGAAATGGATGCACGGATATGGAGAAAATGCAAAAATGGCTGACGGTGATGGAGGCGGATTTCTTGGAAACCATGCACCGGAATTGGATGAAATTGCTCGGTCATGTTGCCATTGTCCCTATACAACTCCCCCTATAACGTTTTTGCAAATGGATGGATGGTTTTCAAGCTATGGAAAAAACAAATTTTGTTCTATGTATTTTTTCTTCAAAGCATTCTGCAAGCTTTTGCATGGTAAAAAAAATGAGCTTGGGCTGTGATGCAGGCATGGAAATGATGGAGGAGGAGTTTGAAGATTGTAGGAGGACTTATGAACCCTTTAGGAAGCTATCATGTTCACCAAACCACCTTTTTGAAATCCATTTCTAGCTTCCTTTAATTTCTATAGGAACTTCCTGTAGAAGCACAATGAGGTGGAAAAAATGATGGAGAAAGGTGAGGGATGGAAACATGGATGCTTGCAGGCCTAACCAATAGATTTCAAGCTTTAGATTCCCTTCCAAAATCGAATCTGGCTCGCCTGAAGGTTCTACAGGATGTTTCCTGTAGAAATACAGAACTTCCTGTAGAAACGCCTGTAGCTTCCTATAGAAAAGCCTGTAGCTTCCTGTAGAAAGCCCAGAACTTCCTATAGAAGGCCCAATCTCAACTCGAATGTGACCAAATCCTAGGAGAGGTGAGTGGCCATTGAGGGGGTGTCCTTGAGCCTAGTACGGACTCTTGTCCTTGTTTTGTGCACCCCTCTTTTCCTGCAATGTATTCCCTGCAACCTGCAATTATTTTACAAAGATTAGGCCTAATTTCTTTTTTCTATTTTTTTTTTAAAACAACTGGGGCGCCTCATGGAGGTTTTCACTCTACTTGCCTGCCCTGGGCGCCTCTAAGGGAGGTTTTCACCCAGGGATCTTATTCTCTCTTTTTTTTTTCAACCCATTGATTGCCTCATGGAGGTTTTCAATCAATGATCCAATCTAAGGCGCCTCCGAGGAGGTTTTCACCTTAGATTTTCCTCTTATTTCCTTTTTTTTTTTTTTTTTTTTTTTTTTTTTTTTTTTTTTTTTTTTCTACTCTACCCTACTTGAAAAACAAAATCGTTCTCAAGTATAAGAATACTTCCAATGGAGCCATGTGCACATCGAGATTATAGACAAAATGATGTGGAGGCTCAAAATGCATGCTTTGACAGGTATCTGGATTTCAGAGAAAAAATGATATGACTTTGAAGGAATCAACCATAGCTGAGGAAGAGAGTATTGCTGCAACTTGGTGAACGTCTGGAACCATATCTCAATATATCTCTGATATCCTTGGTCCTTTTGCTGATCTGGATCATTCTTCATCTCACCTTCTATCATGACCTTCTCATCTTCCTCTTTTTGCTGAGTTTTCTCTTGAATACATAGAGGATTTGATGGTAACCATGAGGGAGCTCTCTCAATCTCTGATTCTGATGTCTTCTCTTCATCTAGTGTAGCCCATGGTTCTTTGCTATCCTCTTTTGAATCTTCTTTTGCTGGATGTGGTCCTTCAATGTTATAATCTCTGTTTTGCAATACTCTTCTTGAGCTATGGTGAAGATCATTGAGCTCAAGAGGAGTCATTTGGACATGTTGTGCCTCAGCTTTGCAATTGGGTTGAGCTATTCCAATGTGCGGGTTTGGAAATGGCTGTACAGGTAGCTGAGTGGGGGTGTATATTTGAGATGGATGCGGATGGGGTTGTGGTTGGGTAGGTGGTGGAGGCAAAGGAGTGGGAGGAGAGTTGTACTGGGGCCTCCACCCTTGATGAGGTGCATTCCACTGAGGCTGTGGATGAGCATGAGAGTGAAATGAATGAGTAATTGGAGGAGCATAATATGGATCTGTGAAGGAACAAGGAGGAGGTGTGAACCAGGAAGGATGAGCAGGGGGACCCCAAGAAGGCATGAAAGTGGCTTGATAGGGGTTGTAATAGGTCTCGGATGTCCCTTGCAGTTCGTGATGGTAAGGTATGGGTCCATGTGACCTCCTTTGGTTCATGAAATAAAGTGGTTCAGTGACTTCTTTGGCCCTTTGATATGCAACTTTGATTCCAGGCAAGGAAGGGCACTGATTTGTAGGATGGTAATCTTCATAGAAAAAACACACTTCTATGGAGTACAATGGACATTTGTGCCTAGGATGCTTTCTAGTGCACCTGGGACAAAAGATGGCCAAAGCCCTCTTGGCTTCCTCTTGCGTCCTTTGGATCTGTAAGGTATCTAGTTGCATGGCAAGAAACTGCCTCATCTCACTCTTGAAATCTTCCATCAGATTCTCACATTCACCTCTAAGGATTGAGTTGGAAGAAAAGGTACTGATCCCAACATTTCTGGTTGCAGCCATTTTCTCCAGAGGAATGTTTTCTTCTTCTTCTCCCCTAGAGGTTCTTCAAATATGTCTTACTGTCCACCTAGGAGTTCTTTAATCAGAACCATCGAAGAAGAGAGAAGGTTGGTTGTGTGAAGTAGTGGGGGTGTTGTGCAATCATTTTTCTAACTTATCTCTACTCCTACAAGGCATCAAAGAAAATATTTTTGGTTGATTTTTGCTTTTTCTCTGCTTGTACCTACAAAACTAACATAGATTGAACTGCAACTAACTATCTTGCTGGAATGAAAATGCGGAATTGAAATGAAAGCATGAAAGGACTAATCTACTTTGCTAGAATGAAATTGCAGGAATGAAATGCTAAGCTACGCTTGTAGAATTGAAATTGCGGAATGAAATGTTAATCTACGCTTGCAGAATTGAAATTGTCGAATTGAAATGCTAATCTATGAAAGCAAGAAATGTCTACTCTACTTTTGCGGAAATGAAATTGCAGAATGGAAATGAAATAAACTACTTAGCAGAAGGTTGTAGTAGAAAATATAAGAATAGCAGCAATCACCAATACTCTGACACTTCCCTGACAATGGTGCCAAAAAGAGTGGTGGGTCCCAGTATTGCAGCAATAATGCTGCAACTCTTGGGACTCCCTTCTTTAATTTTATCAACCCGGTAGTTCATAACAAACTTGGAAGTGACGGTGTTGTATGCACAAGTACTAGCTCTTTCCGCAGCTGTCACTTGGTCAGCTGGCACAAGTCTGCTAGGGGCTTGAGCCAAATTCTATGAGCTTTGAGAAGAAGCTTTTTAACTGATGGATGAAAGCTAACTTAAGGGAAGCTAATCTACTTGTAGAAAGAAACTGAAAGGCTGAAAGGAAATGCAAACCCTAGCAAACCCTAATTTTACCAGCTAGCCCTATTGATGCAAAAAAGAGGATGCAAGCTACTGAAAGAGATGCCATTACTTCTAGGAAGGTAAAATACATGTGTCTAAACTAATTCTATCTGAAAAAAACATCTTTTTGTATTTTTGATTAAGTTGTCAGATTTACCATGCACGTGCTTTCACTGTTTTTGACTGTGTAGAGGTGGATCGGTGGGAGAAAATACTTGCAGGAGGTTGGGAAGGTTAGAAGAGGTCCTAAGGGGTCCTTAGCACCCTTTCTGAGAGTTTCACAATGATCAGATCTCAAGAAATCACTTTCGTGAGCTTCTACAGGAAGTCTGCAGGGGTTCAACAGGATGTTCTGGAATTTCTACAGGATGTTTTGTAATATTCTACAGGATGTTCCGAAAAGAGGATTTTGGAGAATGGATGGAGGGAAAAAGGTGGAGGAACAAGTATGGAGGTGAAAGAGGGGTGTAGGGGAGTTCAAGACTTGGAGGATGGAGTTGAGGAGTGGCGCAGACTGTGAGATTTGTTCAAGGAGGGATGAAATGATGTTGCACAAGAAGATGAGAATCATGGCAAAGTAAGCGAATGAGGCAAATGTAAGGTAAGGGTTCTAAGTGAAGGGTGAAGCAGGTAGGTTGGATGGAGTATGGGATAGGTACTCTGCAAGTGGTTTTTTGAATTTGACAAATGAAGACTTGAAAAATCAAGAACCTAATTACTTTGACCTAATTTGACCTAGATAACAGCAAAGGAAATGAACATAAGTCTATTTGTAGCGAAATCATATGAAGTAACTATGCAACTGAGTAATCATAAACCTAAGCATGCCATCAAAACTGATATCAAGTTCGACAACTAAGAATCAAACACTAATACTTGCATGGTGAAGCAAAGACAATGTTTTTGGCGGCAACAAGGTCACCTTGGTCCCAGCTCGTGATTCCACTGAGGGGGAGGTGAGATCCAAGGTGCTTGGTAGCCTTTTTCTGAAGATATTCCCTGTGATTAACCTATCAAGTAAATATGAACGTGAAAATCTATTTTAATCATCAAAAATGACTTAAGTAACAAAGCAATATTTTAATCTAAATAACAGATTTTATTCTAAGAATGCAGCAAAGACACATGAAAGTAAACAAAGGAGGTACTGGGCACTTCAGATGGGCCCAACCCCAAGAGCTACAGCCTCCTAAGAGAGATTAGATCTGGTGTAAAGCTGGATTCATCTTTATTGATCAAAAGAATAGTTACATTCCAAAAACTGTCCACAAGGGAAAGCTTGAAAATGTGCTGAAATGCAAAGCTAATCTATTGCCTAAAAAATGACTCAAATCGAAATACATGCTAGCTAACTTCTGCCTAAAAAGTGACTAACTATTGGCTAACCCAAATGAGGCCCTAAGCCTTCTTATTTATACAAATTGAGGGCCCCAACAATCCTCCTAAAATTTAGGGACTCAGCTGCCCAAAACTTGTAGTTAACAACAATCCTACTTGACTTGCTTGGCTGCCCTTGTGATAATCGATTTGGTGGCCCTTGAACTCCAAGATGATGGTGGAGAATTCAAGGTAATGGCCCATAAATGAAGGGGACACCTTCCTAAAAATCCTCTCCACGAATTTGGCTGCCAAGTGCTCATTTAAACTTTTGATTTTCTCTCCAAATTGACCAAAAAGACTGCATAAAGCACACATTAGACTTGTTGGCATAATGACTAACCCAATTCACTCTATTAGCATAAATATACTAAAAAACATGCAATAAACTAATGAGAATGGTGGATTAAGTCAAATTAGGAGGTTGAATGAGCCCATATAATTATCCATTTTTGGGGCTTATGACCATGGACCATCTTGGTTTGGTCCATATTCATCCTACTCCCACTGTGCTTGAATTGGCAGACAGATCTAAGATCAAGCTAGAAGGAGTGTTGGATGATGTGGTTGTTTCGATAGACTCTTGGGAATATCCCGTAGACTTCATTGGGCTTTAGCTAAAGAATCCTGTGGGAGGACATCCATTCATCTTGGGATGACTATGGCTTGCTATGGTCGATGCTTACATTGGATGTCATTCTAGTGACATGTACATTTCACATGGGACTCTAGAAATAAAGTCACCTTATATCCACCTACTAGATCTATCCAGGAGCTTCGAGATAACTTATGGCTAGATTACATTAGTGATGAGTAGACTCAATTAGTTTCTATGATACATCATCATATTGAGTCAACTCAAGAGGTTGAGATATGAGACTTCCTGAATAATCTAGACACTCTGCCAAATTTTGAATCATTGTGTCAAATATTTAGGCTAGATTTTTAGGAAATTCATGATGCCCAACCTTCCTCACCTCTGTCTCTAACAACATCTCTTTGCACTCTCAAACTCGAAACCACTCTTGTTTAAATTAGTCCAGGAAAATATTTACATATTAGTTTAGACCTGGATTCCTCTCAATAAGAGTAGCTTGTTAGTTTTTTGTGAGACCATCATGATGCCTTTGCATGGGGCTACGGAGACATTAAAGGCATCCCTCCTAAAACTTGTACTTACCACATTTATATTCAAGAAGGAGCCCGACCTGTTCAACAACCCCAAAGGCATATGAACCCAACTCTAAGAGATGTTATGAAGGAAGAATTACAAAAACTCTTAGATGTTGATTTTATTTATCCTATTTTTGATAGCTAGTGGGTCTCTCCATTGATGTTGGTCCCAAAGAAGGATGAGAGATGTAACATTTTCATTCATTATAGAGAACTTAAAAAATCCACTCTCAAGGATTACTTTCCCTTCCTTTCATCAATCGGGTGTTAGATACCCTTGCCGGTAAAAAGTACTTTTCTTTTTTAAATGGCTTTAGAAGTTACAACCAAATACAGGTCACACCTGAGGATCAAGAAAAAACCACCTTTACATGCCCATGGGGGACATTTTCTCACTGAGTGCTTCCCTTTGGGTTATGTGATTCCCCAGCTACCTTTCAGAGGGCAATTTTGGCCATTTTTGCTAACCTTGAGTGTGTGGAAATCTATATGGATGATTTTTTTGTGTTTGGTGAGTCATTTTAGGAAGCCCTAAAAAATCTAGAAAAAGTATTTTTTCGTTGCCAAGAAGCTCATCTTGCATTGAGTGGTAAAAGGTGTAGATTAATGTGCATGGTAGGAGTACTTCTTGGCCACCTCATTTTCGACAAAGGTATCCAAGTTGACCTAGCTAAGATAGAAGTTATTTTATGTCTTCTTGCACCCAAAACACAAAGGGAAGTGAGAGGTTTCCTAGGACATGCGGACTACTATAGGAGATTCATTGAGAAATTTTCTAGGATAGCTATCCCTCTTTTTTGACTTTTAGCTAAGGACAGTGAGTTTTCTTGGTCCAAAGCTTGCCAACAGTCTTTCGAGACATTAAAGGAAAAAATAGTTTAGGCACCAGTTTTGAGAGGACAAAATTGGTCCCTTCCATTTCACATTTCTTTCGATGCCTCAGATACCACCATTGGCACAACTTTATGAAAGGAAGAAAGAAAAAAGTCCTATGTTATCTACTTCATCAATAAAAACTTGTCACCCAGTGAACTGAATTATACTGTAACTGAGAAGGAGTTTTTAGATGTGATTTGTTTTCTATTAATAAATTCAGACATTACGTTATAGGATATGAAGTCTTTGTGCATACTGATCATTCTGCAATAAAATATTTAATGAATAAACCATTGACTAGTGGTAGAGTGACTAGGTGGTTGCTTTTGTTTTAGGAATTTAATGTTACTATTGTTGATGGGCCAGGAAAATCTAACGTTGTAGTAGATTATCTTTCTAGATTAAATAATCCTAGTGAAGTAATTCCTATTGATTATAATTTCCCTGATGAACATCCTTTTTCTATGTCAAAAAAATCCCCGTGGTTTGCTGACATAGCCAACTATTTAGCCACTGGAAAAAAATCACCTCACTTATCTACTCGTGAAAAGTAGAATATTATACAAAAAAGTGCTACATATTCTTGGGTTCAAGGAGACCTCTTTTACATTGGACTAGATCTCATTATTCATAGGTGTTTAAGAGAGGAAGAAGTGTTTGAAATATGCCCATGATGAACCTCTCAGAGGCCATTTCGTTGATAAGAGGACTGCATAGAAGATTCTTTGAGCTGGATATTTCTGGCCATCCTTGTTTAAGGATGCCAAACAATATGTTAAGTGATGTGATAGCTATTAGTGAATGGGTCAGCCGGGACAAGCCACTGAGATGCCTTTATGCCCCCAGGTTATGATTGAGCCCTTTGAAAAATGGGCTATTGATTTTGTGGGACCTATAAACCCGACATATTTAAATAAAAAGCATATATTTGTTTTTACATATTTTGTTACAAAGTGGGTAGAAGCTAAAGTTGTTTCTTTTGCTACTAAAAAAGTTTTTGTAGACTTTTCATTTACTGAAATATTTACTGTATTTGGTATGCCTAGAGAAATTGTTTATGACAATGGACTGCAATTTATTTCTAATCTAGTACAGGGTGTGATGGAGAAATACATAATTTGGCATAGGAAATCTACACCATACCACCTGCAAGCAAATGGCCAAGTAGAATCCACAAACAAGGTAATTGAGTCCATCCTCACCAAGACAGTGAACATGCATAGGAAGGATTGGGCCAACAGATTACCGGAAGCCTTATGGGCATATCGAACCACTTGGAGGAATAACACAGGACATGCACCATATGAGTTGGTGTACGGGAAACAAGTCCTTTTGATGATAGAGTTCCAGATCAAAACCTTAAGGACTATAGTTCAATTGGGGATAGATCTCTTAGAGGCACAACAACAACGTCTACTATAGTTAAATGAGTTAGATGAGTTTAGACGGGATGTTGTTCAATAGAATGTATTATTCAACAACAGTGCAAGAAGTGGCATGAAAATCCCATCTTGAATAAGAAATTCTAACTAGGTGATTGGGTACTCCTTTATGACTCCAAATTTAAACATTTTAAGGGTAAATTCCACACACGTTAGATGGGACTTTATGAAGTGGTGTTTTTTTTTGAAAATGGATGTTAGGTCCCTATAATACTAGTGATTCCCCCATTATTATTATCATTTTATCCCTTATTGTTATTATTGTTCCCCATAGAATCCCACTATTGTTATTTTTGTGCCTTTATATTGTTTTTTTTCTACGTTAAGACTAACCTAAGTACCCACGGGGGATTTGAACCGGTGACCTATCGCAAGGAGTGCCTTAACAGCACACCCATTCACCATCAATCCAAAGCCCTGTGGGCTTTGTGCCTTTATATTATTATTGTTAGGTCAGCTTGGTTATATTGTGACCCCTTAGACTCCTATATATAGAGAGAGGAGGTTTTGTCATTTGTATCATCCAAGAATTGTTCATTTGTGTAATGAAAAGAAGGTTTCACCCTCCAAGAGGAAAAATTCTAAGGTGTTGATCTATATTTTCTATCTTTTTGTGAGCTAGTTTCATAACATTTGGTATCAGAGCTTTGGATTCTAGGGTTTCGCTACTCCAAACAGGTCATCGTGGAATTTTTTCTATAACTTTTTTTTTGCGACATTTCAGAAGTGAAAAACAAAACCCATTTGAGATGAAATATTGCTGAACCTTGAGTCCGAATTTCATATCTTATCTTGTTATATTTTCAGAGATATGATTTGAGCAAGTTAGGGTTTTTGCAAGCTCCAGAATTTCTTCTAAAACAAGTCATCATGGAATGTTCGCTCTAACGCTTTCTCTACGAAGTTTCAGAAGCTAAAAAAACCCACTTGAGAAGAAATCAATCTAAACCTCGAATACAAATTTCAGATCCTGTCTCGCTATATTTTTGGAGATATAATATGAGGAAGTTAGGGTTTTTGCAAACCCCTAAATTACATTCTAAATAGGTCACCTTGGGAAAATCATCATAACTTTCTCTCTGAGCATCAAATTTAATTGTTGTCAAAAGTTGCAAAAAGAGGATAGAATCTAGTTGTTTGGGTACTATTTTCAGAACCTAAGGTTGAAACAGTGACATGTGGCACACTGTACAAGTTTGCTCTACTGAACAAGTATATACTCAGGTCATCGTGGGAGATTTGGCATAACTCTTTATTGGAGAATCCAATCTTGATTAGACTTGCGGAGTTAGAAATATTACTCATAGGGTTACTGCATGAAGAAAATTCAGACCTTGGAGATCCAAAATTACAGAAATACATCAGATTCAATATCAAGCTCCTACAAAGTGAAAAAAAAAGGTGTGTAGTTTTTTCTAAATTTTTGCATAAGCTTGGTTTGAAAAATTAGTTTGAAGGAATTCAAAGGGCATAGTGAAGCATTATTATCAGTAATTGATGCCCCAAAGAAAGAAAATGGAAACACCTAGTAAGAAACCTGAAATCTCTAGCATGATTCATGAAGAAGAGGAAGAAATGCAACATGATATATCAAAATTACGAGACCAAGTGCAACAAATGTCACTCACACAAAAAGTAACAGAATCTAAGATGGATGATTTAAATAAAGATGTACAAGCTAAGATGTATGGCGTGGAATCTAAGATGGATGGTTTAAATAAAGGTGTGGAAGCTAAGATGGATAGTTTAAAGAAAGGTGTAGAAGCTAAGATGAATGACATGGAAGCTAAGATGGATGGCATGAAAGCTAAGATGGACGGAATGGAAGCTAAGATGGACAATTTGAAAATAGATTTGAAGACAAATTTGACAAAGTTCCTACAGGAAATGCTTACTAATGGTGAAAGGGTAGTAAAGGAAACTCACAATGAGAACAAAATAAATGTTAATCATGATTTCATAGACTCTAATGTTGGATTGAAGAACCACCATGTTCCAAATATCGATATGAGGAAGTTGGATGGAAAGGATCCTGGAACATGGATACTATAGATGGAGCAATTTTTTGATCTCCATAATGTGCAAAACACACAAAAGGTACACATTGCAACTTTATATTTGGAACCAAATCAGTTTAGATGGTATTGATGGCTTTGCTCTCATCAACAAATTGTCACTTGGGCTATTTTTACGGATGAAATGGTAGCACATTATGAGGATACAAAAAGCAACACTTTTTTAGCTAATTGATAAATCTCAAACAAAAGGGTTCAATGATGGAGCACATTGAGGACTTCCAAAATTTGAATATAAGGGTAACAGATATTCCAGAGGAGCATAGGATTGATGTGTTCATAGGGAATTTAAAATATAACATCCAACATAAGGTTCACCTTTGGGAACTAGATTCATTGGAGAAGGCATTCAAGTTGGCAAGAAAAATGGAAAGCAAAATTATGGCAACAAGGAAGCCTACCACTCACAATCATAAAGATGGAAGTGTTGCTGCCCCTAACCATCCACAACCTACAAGGTTGACACCACAACAATTGGAAGAAAAAAGAGCAAAAACGCTTTGTTATAGTTGTGATAGCAAATACACTAAAGATCATAAGTGTGCCAAGAAGAAAATATTTTATGTAGATTGTGAAGAGGAGAAAGAAAATGAACAAGAAACATCAAAAGAAGAGGATATACACCATGAACAAACCCTAGAAAAAGAATAAATGAATCCGACCATATCTTGTAATGCATTGGTTGGAATTACCACTCCTCAAATTATCAAGATAGAAGGGCATATCAAGAAGAAAAAGTTAATAGTGTTGATTGATTCGGGAAGTACCCATAATTTTATTCATTGTAAGATGGCCAAGGAATTGAATTTCTTCCTATATCCAGCACCAGAGTGTCAAGTGATGGTTGCAAGTGGAAGAACCATAAATTGCTCAGGAAAGTGCCATAATATCAAGATATCCATGTGAGAATATGTATTGAATAGCCCAATGCTTTCCATTCCAATGGGTGGTGCTGATGTTGTACTAGGATTCCAATGGCTACAATCCTTGGGTACAATAACTTTTAATTTTCAAGAGCTTTTCATGAAATTCTCTGCAAAAGGAAAGGAAGTTGAATTAAGGGGCATCATAGGGAAACAGGGAAAGATAATCATCTCTACTGGAATGAAAAAGCTTCTAAAGAAAGAACAATGAAACATAATTTAACAATTATGTTCACTAGAGGTTCCCACATCGAAATCATCCATTTCTCCAGATCTTCAAAAAGTCTTGGATAATCATTCTAAGCTATTTGAGACTCCCAAAGGCCTCCCACCTATTCGTGATCATGATCATTCTATCAATTTGATTCCATGAAGTGTTCCTCCAAACATCAGGCCTTACAGATATCCCTATGCCCAAAAGAGAAAAATTGAACATATGGTTACAAAAATGCTAGAGGCTGGTATAATTCAACCTAGTCAAATTTATTTCTCTACTCTAGTGGTATTGGTTCACAAGAAGGATGGATCATGGCGCATGTGTCCATATTATAGGGAGCTCAACAAGCTGACTATTAAAGATAAATTTCCCATTCATGTAATTGATGAATTATTGTATGAATTACATGGATTAATTTACTTCACCAAGTTGGATCTTTGTTCACGATATAATCAAATCAGAATGAAGACTGAAGACATTCCAAAAACAACATTTAGAACTCCTAAGGGTCATTATGAATTTTTGGCCATGCATTTTGGCCTTACTAATGCACCTTCTACATTTCAAGGTTTGATGAATTCCATTTTCAAACCCTTCCTTAGAAAATTTGTGTTAGTATTTTTGATGATATACTAATCTACAACAAGTCTTGGAAGGATCATGTCCAACATGTTGACATGGTGCTCAAACTATTGGAGGAGAAACAATTCTATGCAAAAATCTCCAAATGTTTCTTTGGAGTACAAGAGGTGGAATATCTGGGTCATATTGTATCTCATGAAGATGTTAAGGTTGACCTTAGGAAAATTAAAACCATCAAGGAATGGAAAATCCCCACATCCACAAAGCATCTAGGAGGATTTCTCAGGTTGACAAGGTATTATCACAAGTTTGTTAAGAATTATAGGAGAATAGTAGCACCTCTAACAACATTATTGAAGAAAGATGCATTCTGATGGACTCCAGAAGCAACAAAGGCCTTTAAACATCTTAAAGAGGCAATGTTCCAAGCACCCGTCTTAGCTACACCGGACTTCACAAAAACCTTTATTGTGGAATGTGATGCCTCAGGAAATGGAATTGGTGTTGTTTTAATGCAAGAAGAATGACCCATTGCTTTCGAAAGTCGTCCAATCAAAGGAAAGTATTTACACAAAGCTATTTATGAGAAGGAAATGCTGGCAAAACTACACACACTTAAGAAATGGCGACCCTGCCTAATGGGAAGACACTTCAAGGTAAAAGTAGATCATGATAATCTTAAATACTTTTTAGAACAAAGATTATCTTTAGAAGAGCAGAAAAGATGGGTCACAAAAATGTTGGGATATGACTTTGAAATCATTTACAAAAAAGGGAAGCAAAATGTTGTGGCAAATGCACTCTCAAGAAAGGATGAGGATGTGGAAGCATTTATTTGTGGCATTTCTAATATCCAACCAGATTGGATAAACGAAGCAATGGATGAATGGAAGAATGACGAGGAAGTGTGGGCACTCATTCAGAAGATACAACAAAATCCGAGTACATCTGATACATTTAGCTGGAAAAATGATTCGTTATGGTACAAGGATCGGTTATACCTATGTAAAAATTCCCAACTCAAACAAAATATTCTTAGTGAATTGATCACCTCTCCCTTAGGAGGGCACTCAGGATTTCTAAAAACCTACCACAGGGTTAAGAAGGATTTTTTTGGGATGGCCTTAAATCGGATATTCAAAATTTTGTGGCGGAATGTTTGATTTGCCAACAAAATAAAGTTGAAACAATTAAGACCCCAGGACTATTACAACCTTTATCGATTTCAAGCCAACATTGTGAGGAGGTTTCAATGGATTTTATCATAGATTTACCCAAGTCCAAAGGAAAGAGTGTTATCATGGTGGTAGTTGACAAACTTACCAAGTATGCACACTTTTGTGCATTATCTCATCCATTTAAAGTGAGTATGGTTTCTACTACATTTATGGAAACAATTCAAAAGCTACATGGAAACCCAAAGATTATTATAAGCGATAGAGATCCCATATTCACTGGAAATTTTTGGATAGAATTATTTTCTTGTCTTGGTACTCAGTTAGCTCATAGCTCATCTTATCATCCTCAATCTAATGGAAAACTAAGATAGTAAAACAAATGTTTGGAAGGATATCTTTGTTACTTTGTATCTGATAAACATACACAATGGGTCAAATGGTTGCCTCTGGCTAAATGGTGGTATAACACTTCCTTCCATACTGCAACAAAAATGACCCCATTTATGGCACTTTATGGATATCATCCACCATCCATCACATCATATTTAAGAGAAAATTCTAAGGTTCAAGCATTGGAAGATCACATCAAGCATTAGCAACAAGTTCTCCAACTCTTAAAGGATAACCTCACCTTGGTGCAGAATAGAATGAAACAGTAGGCAAATCAACATCGCAGCGAAAGAAGCTTTGATGTAGGTGATTGGGTATTCTGACAACTACAACCATATAAACAAATTTCCCTCAAGCAAGCTAAGAAGGATAATAAATTATCACCAAAGTATCATGGTCTGTACAAGGTGTTGCAAAAGATAGGTTCTATGGCATACAAATTGGAGCTTCTTGCAACTTCCTGAGTGCACCCAGTTTTCCATGTTTCATGCTTAAAGAAGGTTCTAGGTGACAAGACTCCAGTTCAAAAAATATTTCCAGAACATGATGAGGAAGGAAAAATCATATTGGAATGTGAAGCAGTCAAAGAAACAAGAACTCGACAACTACGAAATCGATTAATTTCAAAGTATCTCATCAAGTGGAAGAACTTACCCATTGAAGATTCCACATGGGAGGATGAGAATTTTATACAAAAGCATCCAGAACTACTCAAGCGTTGAGGACAACACCTTTTTGAAGGAGAGAGGCATGTTAGGTCCTTATGATACTATTTATTCCCTCATTACTATTGTCATTGTATCCCTTATTGTTATTATTGTGCCCCATAGAATCCCATTATTGTTATTTTTGCGTCTTTATATTATTATTGTTAGATCGAATTGCTTATATTGTGAACCCTTAGACTCCTATATAGAAAGGATGTTTTGTCATTTGTATCATCCAAGAATTGTTCATTTATGTAATGTAAAGGAGGTTGCCCCCTCGAAGAAGCTGAATTCTAAGGCGTTGAACTATCTTTTCTATCTTTTTGTGAGTTGGTTTCATAACAATGGAGTAGTAGAAATAAAAAATATTGATGGGCAAGATTCAATATTCCTTGTGAATGGGCATAGGCTTAAGGTATATTTTCAGCCCCTCGCAAAGGAATATTTTATGTAGCAAGTAAAACAGCTATCGAAAGTGAAGATGGTATGTGGCCATGCCAAACTATTACAAATTTGATTCTTTCTTTTCCTGAAATTAAAATGAAAAAATGACAAAAATTAAAAACAAAAAAAAGCAACAAAGAATTTTTTTTCATGTGGTCGTGAAAATCACTTTACTAACATGATTGTAGAAGGATCAGCCTGAAAACCAGCTTGCTGGTAGGAAGATCAAATTCTAATAAAATGAGAATGTTGCTTGATCTTTAGATGTGTTAACTGTCACCACGAAGAATCAGGTTTAAGTGTAGGAACCAAGCCCTTATCCTAGTTTGGGATAGCTGGCATGGACATTTTTATTCAAGCAACACTCAATTATTGCTACATTTATTATTTGGTTCAACACTATTCAGGCAGATTTTAGGGAAAATTCTGCCCTTCTTCTATTCCCACTTTTGTAAAATTCCCTCTATTTTTCTTCTTCTTATTCGATAAAATTTACCAACCCTTTCTTCACATGGAAACCGTCCCTATCTGATTTTGTTCTTCCCTCTTTTTCCCCTGATTTTTTTTCCCATATCCTTTTTTCGATATGTCCCTCTCGGTAGTCTTACTCTTGAATTCCCTTTCATAATTTCCTTCCCATTTTGAAAATTTACCCCCTTTTTCCCACTTCTTTTCTCCCTCATGGATCATATTGCAGAATCTGATTCAAGCTTATGAAACATATCAAAAGGCATGTATTGATATAGAAAAATCTGGTGAATAAAACCTCCTTTATGATTCAACAAAATCTTCAGAATCCAGCCTATGAATTTTATCATAATTTTTTTGGCCACAATATCCCTAGTGTAGGTATGTGTTTAGTGAGGAATGTTCAGTGAAAGAACGTTCAGTGCAAGAATTTTCGTTGCAAGACTGTTCGAGTGTAGGAATGTTCAATGCAAGAATGTTCAGTGCCAGATTGTTCAAGTGCAGAAATGTTCAGTGCAAGAATGTTCAGTGCAGGAATGTTCGAGTGCGGAAATGTTCAGTCCAAGAATCGACATTGATGAGCACTCCCAAGTACAAAACTACATGTCCTGGTGCAAGAACAAGGGTCTTTAGTGCAAAAATTTGTAATATGGTGTAGGAATACTTGGTGGAAAAATGCACATATGGAAATTTTATTCTTGTTTAATGAAGATCTTGTGCAGGAAGAATGATTGCACCACTTCCAGATTGATAGCATTCAATAATTATTTTATTATGATTAAGTATTTTTTTATCATCTGCTAAAATAGGAAGGAAATATTTTAAGTATAGGGATAGTTAAGTTATGAAATCTTATTTTTTAAAGTACCATGTACACCTTATGTGAAATAATGAAGTGATTGTGAGATGTGTACGATTTAATCTGTCATCCCATACTTACCTTTTTGAAAAAAAATCTTGTTACCTGCTAATGACCTCCCGACCTCATACCATATCATGCATTACTATCATATTAATCATGGCACCTTAAGCATCGCCTTCAATAATGATCATCTCTTCTTGTACCACAACCTACCTGTATCACATCTACCCCAAGGTCTACATTTAATGATGGAGGGTGACCGTTAGGAGGTGGCCAATCTAGTGGTTGTCGGATAGCCCATCTATCACAAGGTTTGTTTTAGACAAAGCTCCTAAATCCTGACTGTGTGGTATTTCTAAACTTTCTTACAAAGAGTTCAGTCAATTGAGGATGGCACCCATGAGAATTGAACCCTTTTTCATGAAAGAGTTAGAGCAAATTACCGAATACTAGAACAATATTCCACTGTTGCATGAATCCGAGTTCCTCCCATTTCTGCTGAAATTTAATGGTTTTGACTCAACTGTGGCATTAGAGTTTGCTTAGACCTTTGATGGGATCTGAGCCAAGGTAGGATCACTAGAATTTGAAGTAACAAAACAACCTATATCACAAGCCATAGGATTACCAGTAGAAGGTGAGCAATGGTTCAAAAAGGAGAATATCAAGAAGAAAAAGTGGCACTGGTTTGTGGTCAACAATAAACAAAAATTGGATTGGAAGAAAGGACTGCCAAGCAATGCCATGCAAGAAAAATGGAAAGACCTATTGTACATATCAGAAAGGTAAGGCGAGCCAAGTTGCATGCAAGTAATACCATCATGGGTTGATTGCAATTTTAGTTAAGAAGGAATTGGAGGTGAAGAATATGACCTGGGAAGTATTTTTGAACGAGTTAGAGAAAAGAGGCACAGGGAAATCCTCCAACAAGAAGAGTATGAGCAAGAAAGGGAAGCCTGAAACCCTAACCCTGTGCCCTACCAAGGCTAACAACATAGAAGAGTTAGTGTAGGCAGAGGAGTGAAAGCTCATTGTTGAAACCCCGTTTACATAAAAAAGGAGGACCCGAGGCTCGGTCAAGAGGACTACCTCCTTGAAAGAAGCCCACATTTAGTCAACTTCCCCAATCAATTTGGACAACTCCCCGCCTGCTTCACCAGCCATAGACAACCTTACAATGTTTACAAATTATGTGTCTCATACAGTGATTAGTGAGAGGGATATTGATGAAGAAGACATCACACCCTTATTGGTTTTTCTTAGAAAAATGAAGAAAAGGAAAATGACGCTGACATCTAGTGAAAGTGTAGGTAAAGTCCTAATAGAGGATCCAATGGATGTTGAAGTGCAAGGTACTGAAACCCTTCATGATATTGATATGTAGGAGGTTAATGATTAGGGTGATATCAACCTCGATGATGCCGACACTAATTTGGAGTCAACCGTCGAGAAAACTCCTACACAGGAAGAATTTGTTAAGGAAGATCCCACTCTCCACCTGAACAGTTTGACAGAAGAGATAAAGAAATGTATCTATGGGCTGGAGATACTGAACCAACCTTTAAAAGAACAAGGGACAGTGCAAAAACAAAAGAACACAAAGATGGAAGGAGAAGTGAAGGAGAAAAAACGCCAAGTGATGATATGGAAATTTTGAGCATCAAAGTAATATGGTTGTCTTAGAAAGGTGACTAAATGGCTCAAGAATGCTCAAGAGAAGAAGAGGAAGACAATGAAAGTGGGAATTAACATATAATACAAGACTCCCTTGTTTTGGTTTTTTTGTAGTAGGTAAAGGTTGTGTGAGGAAACACAACAAAATAGGGATGGGAGGATGTTGGTAGGATACATTTTCCTTTTTTTAACCTCTATCCTACTCTAGACACATGACCTAAACCTCTATTTTAACCTAAGAACCTATTCATTCCTATACCTTTCTCTGAAATCATGCACATTCCTACACCCTCTTTGTATTTTCATATTTAAAGGCTTGTCATGGACTTAATTACTTATTTATGGATTTTATACCTTTAATTTTCCTTGCAACAAATATTTGTCTTTCCTAAAGTATTTTATAAACAAATGTATTAATCATTGTGATAGAATGGTCAAGTGCAGGTAGGATTCCTGCACCAGTTGATGGATTCCTGCACTCCCGTGACAACTCATTGGTAGGATTCCTGCACTAGTTGGTGGATTCCTGCACTCCTGTTACATCTCACCAACCAACACGTATCTTTAGTAAAGGATCACTTGACCTCGAGTTGGGCTCAGAGCGGGAGAGAAATCAGTGGATTGAAGATCAGGACCTCAGCTAGATGTCTTAGATTAGTATTTTGTAAATAGATGAAAGGCTTAGTTAAGCTACTATTATGATTTCATTATGTTCATAGGCCTGAAGGCTTGTATAGAATGTAAAACTACGATATGAATTAAGGAGCGATGCTATGGTAAAATTTTTCTAAGAGATTGTAATTATTTTGGAGTATTACCTTTCTGGGCTGGATCACAGATTCAATATGTATTTTTGCTTCTGAAACTAATATGAAGGAATGCGCCAATACATAGTTTCATTTTCCATTTTCATTGTGATGAACCTTTGACCGAATATGTTTCTTGATTTGATAACAGGGAAACGAGCTAGTTGGTGAGGACCCGACCAACCCATCTCGTTCTCCCTTTCTTTAATGATGTGTTAGTTTAATTTAAAGTGTAGGCTTGAATTTGTTATTTAATTTGATTTTCCTCACAAATTATAGATTTGATTTCATTTACAGTTATTGTGTTACGGATCTGTGGTGTGAAGGGTTAGAAGTATTTGATTTCAATTTCCATAAGCTTTCTTTTGTAATGCTTGATTTCATTTCTACAAGATTGGTACAAGCACACTGCCTGTACTAGTGTATTTATGGTTTTGTAAGTATTTTACTCATTTCCTTTCACAAAAGTCCTTTATTCATTCCTACAATATTAGTGTTTGTTTCTAAACTAAGGGCATTATTAATATCTGAGGTTTCACTTAAGATTTAATTGTGCGGTGATGAATATGGAATAAATGTTGTAGTAACTTACAGGTTTGTGCTTGCACTGAACACTTTCGAAGAAATGATTGAATTTCATGATTAATTATTGAATGAACCTTCTGAGTTAAAACATAAAAAATAAGATCTAAATTATATGCACAACTATCTCAGGAAAAAGATTGTTTATATAACTTGATAATTTCCATTATTATATAGAAGAGTTTTCTATTTTAAAGAAATATTTACTTTAACTTTTGAAAATAATTTCCTGTCTAGAATATAAGTTTGGTTGAAGCATATTTATGCTTGTGAGAATTTACTTTCAAATTCTATTTTCTTTGCACTCTATTTCACTTAACACACTTTTTATTTTTTGAAAGTAATCTACAAACAAAGTGCAGAAATACTGATTATCTGGCACAGGAACCTCAGATTCAGTACAGGATCAGAGTGTTCTAGCCCAGAGAATTAGAGTTCCTGCACAAAGGTCAGAACTTTAGTACAAAGTTAAAAACATCCTTCAAGTATCTAAACCTCATTCCAGTGTAGGCACAACATTCTTGTACAGGAACGTTGTTGTAGCATAGGAATAACAGTTCAGTGCAGGAAATAATATCTTTAAAGAAGACAGATACACTGAATAACTTATTTATCACACTATCTCATTGAAGGTAAATATAAAGGGTCATTTCATTAGTTAAGAGTGTTCACCATTAATTAAGAATCCATTTTAGTTTCTACAAAAGTACTTTTCATTTATTCTAGCACCAGACTTTCTTTGAGTATCAATTGCCGCTTGATCATCATTTTTCTTTCAATTTTATAAATTTGTGATTTAAGAAGTAGGAATAGAATTTGAAAAAGTTCGTATCATTTTTGGCTTTTCCCGTGCTTCACCTCTAAGTTTACGAAAGCCCCAGGTTGACAATTAAGCATTGAGGGAGTCTGCTGAATTACGATTCCTGCACGCAACACAAAGGAAAAACAACATAAAATTTCTGGAAGGAAAAAGTGAAATGCTATGAATTACATACCACAATGTGTCAAAAAGACAACATATTCCTTTAAATCCTTAACAAAATGTGAGTGAATCAATAATATGATGAAGACATAAAATATGTAAATGATAAGTGATATATACATGCTCCACTAGGTCCATTGTTTCCATATCTAATTTATGTGAACAAGGATGTACAAAAGTATAACAAAAAAATGTTGTTACATGTAAAGGAAGAGCTAATAGTTCTTGATGTGATTGATGAATATGATAGTAAGGAAATAGGGTATGTAACATATGACAAAACAATGAGATTACCATCAAGAATAATTAAGAAATGCAATGTTCTCATTGAGCTATACGTAGGAAACTATAATACAGGGATCGCCATGTTAATGAAACAGATGATATGCAAAAAATATACCAAAAATAGGAAAAATGTTGATGTATTATGGATAGATTTTGTAAATCCGGAAATTGGTAAAATTCAAAGAAACAAGTACCATGAACTATATGATAAAAAAATTTCATCTAATTGGACTCCAATATTACGTGTTGCAAAATCATTTACATGTCATAACAAGCACCTTAAAACTATAGTGCAAAAAAATTTTCTAATACAGTTAGCTTGTGCTAGAAAAATTCATCGATCACAGGTTTAACGTTGAATGGACTTGCATTTGAGTCGACTAGTATATTGACACATGCACTAGTTGACACGACATTGTTACATGTTAGAACCACGGAACCATTGTATCTTCCTCAAAAACTAACACAAAGAGATTTTGTGTGAATAAGAAAATATTAGGAGAAATGAAATGCTTAAGAACTAAAGCATCATGGAAATAAAAATACATAGACAAGCCAATAGAAAATGTATAATTTAATGATTGTAACTTTGAATACATGAATTCTACATGCTCATGTGAATGACATTGTGTGCGATGAATATATAATGACTGTTCTGATTTTTTGTATCTAGGAAATGCATCTAAATTTTTTGTCGTCAAATACTGAATTTTGCAAATTCAATTTCAACATATCAAATTTTCTTCATGGAGTACTTACTTTCATTCAAGAAAACATGGAAATAATATCAACAAAAGACATTTTCAATAACATAACCAAACTTGTTTTGTCAAAAGTATACTTCCAATGTCGAATACACATAAAAAATGTGTATGTTGCACCACTTGTATTTGTTTCAACAATCACTAAAACAATAGCAACAACAAAGGCGCAATTCACGCCTAGTGATTACCTTTTTACACTTATTGTAGGTTTCAATATTGACATCAATTCAAATAGAAAATGAATTAAAAAAAATATTAGAGTATGTGCACTCCAAAAAAGTACAAGAAGTAACAAGAAAATTTATTCTGAGAATAAGACACTTATTGATCACATTTGGACAAATTCATGTTTGGCTACACTTTGTGTGATTCTAATCTTGCATAGGCTATGGATTTCGTTTTGAAGCAATAAATTTTGTTGGAAATTATAGATGTAATACAACAGGTTTTTGTAAATCTTAGTTATTTCATATATGTTGAAACAATACATTTGTTTGCTCATTCTCATGCAGAGTCCATAATGGAAAGTAATTAATTTAACTATTACAAGGCGATAAAGACCATAGATTGCATTAATCATACATACTTTAAAGGTACGAATATTCTTAAATCTTTAAGCATTTATTTTTTTATTTTTTAATTGTTTGATAACTCATATTTTTAGTTGTATTATCATAACTTAAGCTAATGTTTGGTTGCACAAGTGTAGAAGTTGCAAGTTGGGATATCATAAAAGTCTCATTATGGATATAAGCAACCTCTGGAATAAAAAATATTGATCATGGTAAACCAAGAGTTGCAAATATTGTATTCAATTATGGTTTCACTTCTAATTAGTTTGTTCCAATTTTGAGTTTGTTTACCAATTTTGTAAAGGTTCTCAAGAAATGTTTTGCTTAAGATATTGCATAGGTATAAATTTTGTGACATTGACCAAAAACATTAATTGAACACACATTTTTGAGAATTTTCTTTGAGATTTTATACTACGTTCAATGTTTTATAATTGAATTCTCTATCGCTATCCAAAAAAATCGATTGAAGGCAAGTCTTAGAGAATATGCTTCACACTTTTATATTATATATAATGTTCTATAATTGATGACAACAAAAATGAACATTCAACATTAGCTTTAGATCTAATATATTTGTTCCATTTGTATAATTTATTTTAACCATAACTATGATGAATAGCTATGTAGTAATACTGTTACTACAATTGATTCATTATTGTTCAAGAATAATTGTTCTTTGCAAATTTTGAGATTGTTCGCCAATTTAGTGGACAATTCTGAGATGATGTTTTGCAGAAATTGTTGACAATATACTTTGAGATTTTATATTGTATCTAGTGCTCTTTTGTTGATCGGAATGAAAATGAATATTCAATAAAAAATTTAGTTGTCAAAAATATGTTACATCTTTGATGTTTATTTTAATCGTAGCTATGATAAGTGGCATTTGAAACTGGGTACAATTCTTGTTATTGTAACTTTTTTCATCACTATTTAAGACTTTTAAAGCACAAATAATGATCACTTTCTAATTCTAAATTTGTTTGCCAATTTTGTGAAGTGCTCTGAAATGATGTTTTTGCAAAATTTTTGAGGATATTCTTTGTGTTTTTCATTATTGTTAAATACTTTTCAAACACAAACAATGATCACTCTATTATAATTCTGAATTTGTTTACCAATTTTGTGAAGTGCTATGAAATGATGCTTTGCAAAAGTTTTCGAGGATACGCTTTGTTTTTTTACTTGTATACATTATTTATTTTCGTGAAGGCTTTCGCCCGTGACATGACTTGCTTTGGCATATTAATTGGTTGAGCACATACTTACTCTTTTCAATTATTCTCTTTCACTGCACATACTTAGTTTTGAATTTTCATATACATTTTAGTCCCCGTAGAATTTTTCGATACATCTATTTTTTGCAAATAAATTGTTGTGGATACACACAATTTTTTTTTCGTAGACGTTATGCCCCTTGTAGATTTTTTCTACACATTCTAATCTCATACAACATTTTTACGCAAGTTGATAATGGTTAACCATACTTGCTTTTTTTGTTTGTTTGTAGGTGCAGTATGCGTAGTTGGCATATTCGCTTTAATTGTGCACATCTCTTTGTTTGACAGTCTTTAGTTCATATATACCTTTGTTTTTCACGTGTTAGTTAACATATGGCTCTATTCATAAACAACTATAATACTATTTTCATCTTGTAACCAGTAATAATCTCTAGGCAGTCGGGTCAATAATCAAAGACAAATGTGTAAATATTTGCTTGAATTACCAAAAAAAACTTCTCATGTACAACTTTTTGCATGGATCTCTTAATTTTACCAATTTTAGTGCTAATAAGTTTTTTTCCAACCAGGGGCACTTGAAACATAGGTCAATAGACATTAGAAAATGAGAAAAACTATCATTATTCATTTTGTTTATATGTAAATGGAATTGGAAATCTAAATATAATTATCATTAGACATTTTCGATTTCAAACACTTGCTGCATTAGTCTACATGACATCTTTCTTTTTTGCATGTTTCCGTATGAATAGTTAGAATATCATATAGAGAAATTAAACTTCTAATTATCTTTCGTGCATGTGTATTTAAAAATGATTCTAATCTATGCGAGTATGCAGGGCAAGCCATAATTAATTTTTTAATACTGGATGATGAACCATCTGCAACGCACTCGGTATTCATCATTCTAGGTTCTCGCATTAGTCAATAAAAAATATAATGAAAACATATAATGTAGAAAATTTTTAGTAGAATTTCCTTTAGATTCACAAGCCATGTAATCTACTAAAGTAGGATGAGAATCTACTTCTACTTTCAACCAGTGGAAGTTAATAGATCGATGAAAATAATGTGAACAAGAAGAAGACAAATCAATGGCACATGACACAATAAGTGTTTCTGTGGAAAACCACTGTTCAAAACCCCACCTATCTATATTGCATTAATCATAAACATGAGTGAAGATACAAAGCTTGTTCTCACTAGAACAATTTTGCATAAGTATGCTCAACTCTCTACCTCACAAGCCCATTATTAGCCAACACTTAGCCAATTTCCTTTTCCTGTCAATCCCCTATTTCCTTGTGAAATTCCTAGAATGAATAACTTGTATTTAGATGGAATTCATGCTTCAAAAATTGCTCAATCCTAATTAGGTCCTCTTCCTGATTGCATGCATGATATTTTTAACGCAGTAAATCATGCAACTTATAGTACACTATCCCTGAATTCTAGTCTCAACTAGGTCTTTCTGATAACTGACATGTATGAGTTTCCGATGAGTGAATCTTTAGTTATCTAGAGTAGCACTTGTGTATGCACTAGTGCACTAACTGACTGCTAATCCTCTACTAGTTCAAAAAACAGTTAGAACTAATTTAACTGACTATAAATCAATAACTGAGTTATCTAATTACAACTCAATCCAAACTCATATTGGATCCCTAAAATTTAGGGAGAACATATACATGACTTCCAACTCGAAATTCTTAAGATAATTAAACTTAATTAACTTTTTACAAGCTTTTATGAGTATAGAATGCGATTTTAATTCACAGTTTAATTCAATGAAAAATTAAAATGGAATTTCGTGTTTCCATTTCTCAATAATTTTTGTTATTTTAATTATCAAAACTCTTAGTTATATGTTTTAATCCTTTAAAATTCAGGAAATGTTATATATTTAAATCTTTTCTTTTCAATTGAGTTAATTTTGTTGTATGGAGTGCATAGATGCAAGGGAAGTTCTCATCGTGCTTCTTCCGTACTCTACACAATGAAAGCTTCTTCCTCACCTCTGCATTTTTCACAATGAAAACGTAACACTAATATATCAAAATACAATGTAAGAAAAAGTATTGTGTTATATAGTGACACTGCAAAATAATGATTGAATGGACAATCTTTCACACTAAACGAAATATTGTTTTAATGTGAAAGGTCAAGTGATTTTAGTGTCACAAATAATATAGTCCCTACACCCGTACTTCCTGCACATCCTTCCTCCGTGCAACAATATTGTTGGAAATAGTGAGAGGGGGGTGAATTGGTATTTCTTAGCAATTCACACTTTGTTAATCTTTTTTAGAGCATTTGTTATTCTTCAGTTATTAATATTAATGTTCAATAAATGTAGTAAACAAAAAAACATAATAGATACAGTAGGAACAATACTTTTAGGTGGAAAACCCCCTCTAGGTCAAAAACCACCGAACACTTTTCTAATAGTGAGCCACAACTCACCCTAGCACTAACCTACCACCCTGAAGTGTCTATAGACCCCAACTTGTAGGTGACTTATTTCACCTGCCTAGCACCACCCTGCCACCCTATAGAGACAAAAATAGATGAAATATGTGAACTCCCATACCAGGGACAAAGATCCATGTTACAATGATTTTCAATAAATAATAGACAACACTAGGACTATACCCTTATCCTGATAAACTTTTAAAATAAAAATTGATTCTCCCGAAAAATTCCTTTTACAACTCTTAGGAAATTTGTCTCTTTTTAGTAATTATGGGCTTTCATATCAGAGATAATGGCCCAACTACAATGATTAGACTCTTGACCTTGACAATGCTTCTCAATACATGGATAGTTGTTGATGATATGTTAATATGCTTGCTCTATTTTGAGGAATTGTCCTTGTTTCAAGGCTACCTTCAAGTGATGATGATTGTCACTTTAGCTTCCTCTATGTCCTTGAGTCTTCTTATACCTGCATACAAACTTTCCCAAACAAGACTCAATCCCAAAATAAAACAGGATACCCTTCAACTTACCTTTTCTTGCAATACACATGTAAGTACATAATAGTGAAAGAAAAAAAATTAAATGACTAAAATATGTACCTGAATTGAGTTTGTGACTTGCTTATTGTCATTTTGTTCTTGGCTTGTTTAATTACTATCAAAATATAATATTTGACAAACTGTTGACTAGGATAGACCTAATGAATGTTTTCAATTCTACTTAGATCTCACCACAAACAATGAAAACTGTACAAGAGTTCTAATAAACTTTAAATACACATTTTATGCATACCCCAATCAACATTGTACACAACCCTTCAATACTTTAAAATCATACCTTAACATATAGATATATATAATATATATATAATATATATATAATATATAATATATAATACAAGCTTAACCATGTAATGCAAACCTTATCAAAGAAGATGCTTATAGTTATGGAGCAATTTACATCAACAGGTCCTTCAAAACACAGTCCAGTTGATGCCTTTTAACACTTTACTAGTCCAGTATTCCTATAACACCCTCCTCTCACATCTACCCAAGTAACCGGCCAATCAGGGTAAAAATGTGACAAGAGGATACTATGATATGATTCAACCTCCTAGGTGACCTTCAGGAAGCGGAATTGACTGAAAAACATCAAACATATCTTCCACATCAGCAACAACACTCCTAGGAGCCATCCTAACCACTCAAGTATCATGCCCCTGGGTCCCACTGATTTTTTAATCTATTAAACCTCTGGATGCTCTAATGATATGAGCATGTCAACATCTAGAATTCTCTGGATGCTCCCATAAGCCTGCATGCCTGCGTCCAGGGACTATTTCCAGCAGACATGTGCTAGGGTCTGCGGGATTTAAGGTACTTTTCAAGCCCAAAATTTTGACCACTGCCTAGAACTTGTTGTAACTTATGCAATCCATTAAACACATGATGAAAATACTAATAAACCAAAAGCTAACTCTAGTACTAGAGAGAGAGAGAGAGAGAATAGGAGAGAGCTCCACCAAAGTTGATCTGACCAAGCTTACCCATTGATCCTCATAAGCTTTTTTATGAATGAGGCCTCTATTTTCTTCATTTTCCCTTATTTTCCTTCATTTTCATTCTCACATGCAACATGTGACCTTTCACCTCCCTTTTCTCCTAATTCCCTTTATTTTCACAAATAAAATGTCAATAAATGCCTCATGCCTTTCCAAAGCCTTAGCCATTTCCTTAGCCATAATAAACCATATGAACACCCAATATGATTTTTTTCCCACCATTCATCTTGGAATATGTGTCCCATGACTGTGGTCTTATATTTTCTTTCATGGATTTTTAACCAGGGTTGTTACAAGTCTTGTCTGAGACTTTGCTTGCAGTCTTGTTATAATGTTCTCAACAAAATTCTCAATGCTAGTCCTTAAAAGGTAGATCAATATTTTTATTTTCAAACTGTGGCCCTTATTGAGGATGAAAACCTTAAATTGAAGACTTGGACTCTTAATTGCAAACTGAGACCTTGTGACAGACTTTGGAGACCATCGCTATCCTGAAATAATGCAATTTTCAATGTGATGAAACTTTTAGGTGAGATGTTCCTTGTGGTCCTATAAATTAACCTTCACATTGAGGTCTTCTAACAAGGGAAAAAATTCGCTAACCCTTATATATTTTAATACTTCTTGGTGTTTAGCCCTGCAACTAATCGTAACCCTAACCAAAAGGATCTCCATTGATATGCTTGTAGGGTAGTCCCAAAATTTTAGATATATCCGTTAAGTTCCTCATTCATTCCATCTACCTCAAATGTATCTTAATATATAGTATAAAATTCTCAATTGAACATTGTAAGAGGGGCTTCATAAATGTTGGAGGAATTAATTACCTTAGGGTTGAAGAAGATCCACAACCCTTGAATTATATTGATGTTAAGATATTTTTGACTATATTTTGACCATTTGGTCCTAGAAGAGTTTTTAGCTTAATTAATGGATGGAATGTGATTTAATTTTGGCTTTGAAACCTAAGAATTATATCTTACAATGTGAAAATATGCTAAGTTTCCCTTAATTTAAATAATTACTAACCCTTGATATTTGTCTTGATTTTTTTTTAATTTCACTAAAATTTTGAAATCAATGATTGGCTTAGTGCATATGGTCCTACTTGGCTATGAAGTCAGTGATTGGCTTATTGTCTTTATTTATTTGAGTTATGTAACTTATACATGTTGATATTATGGTGATAAACAACGTCATATATTGACAACTGTAGGAGGTGGTGTCATGTCACTACCCCCTGGGGTTTTAGCCCACAAAACAAGGTCTTCAATTTCAAATGTAATTTTCTTTGAAACCAGAAGAAATCATGAGGCATACCACATATCAACAGAAATATCTCATTGAGGAGAATCTATATAGAATGATATTGACATGAGATTACATGAATTTCCATGTCAAATGTTCCATAAAATATTGGCATATCTCCTAGTGTTTCTTGGGTTGGCATCAATGACAACCACCTATCAACAATCTCCCCCTTTGGCATTGATGGAAACACAAGTACTCCTTTTGTGATCATAAATCCCCTTGACACCATGCTTCTGACCTTCCTAATGCTTTCTCTCCCCATTTGACATCAATAACAAAGGGTAACTCCCCTTGACAATGTACCTCTCTTGCGGACCTGTGACATGCCTTAACTCCTCCTTTCTACCTGACGAGATAATGGAGTGGTCTAACGAGGACTTGGGAGAATCCCAAGTTTTTGGCGAAGATACTAAAATGTCTCATGTGGCAATGGTTTGGGAAAGATATGAGTGATTTTTTCTTTTGTCCCAATGTATTCAAATTTGATGTTCTTTTCAGCATCATGTTCTCTAAAATAGTGTTACTTGATCAGAATGTGTTTGGTTTTTTAATGCATCACATGATTCTTAGAGATAATTATGGTGCTAGTGTTATCCCAGAATATTGGAATGGGCTCATCAAACTTAACTTGAAGATCTTGCAAGGTTTGTTTCATATAGAGGACTTGCATACAACAAGCAAATGCTACTATGTATTCTACTTATGTTGTGGATAAAAAGATCGAAGATTGTTTATTACTCAACCATGAAAAAAGAGAACCAAATACAAATAAGTTTGATCCACTAGTGCTCTTACGATCATTAACACTTCCTACCCAACCTATATTTATATAAGTTGCAATATTTAAATCATTTCCTTTAGGATACCATAGTCCATATTTTTTTCCCTTGAGATATCAAAATATTTTTTTGACAGCAATGACAAGAGATTATTTTAGTGCTGCTTGGAATAATGCTACTTGTTTGACTGCCGACATTATATTTGGCCTGAAAGTTGTTAGATACAAAAGACTACCAATCATTGATCTATACATCCTTTGATCTGCATCTTTGGATGGGTCATGAATGATCAAATTGCAACCTGTCACCATTGGGGTGAGAACTGACTTGCAATCTTCTATCTGAAATATCTTCAACATTTCAAACTTAACATATTTGGTTTGAAAAATAAATACTCCTTGTCTTGCTAAGATAGCTGAAGTCCCAAAAAGTATGTCAACTCACCAAGTAGTGACATCACGAACTCACTCTACATATTTGCGAAAAATTGTTTACTTAACATGTCATCATCACTCCCAAATATTATATCATCCACATACACTTCAATAATTTGTAGACTATCATGTTCAATCCTTACATAAAGCTTACTATCTACACTTCCCTTATTGAATCCTTGTTGTTGCAAATACTTGTCAAGATGAGCATACCATGCCCTAGAATCTTGTTTGAGACCATAAAATGCCTTCTTTAATATGCAAACATAATCTTTCTTTTCAGTGAGGACAAATCCTTCAATTTGTTCTATATATACTTGTTCTTCTAATTCGCCATTTAGAAAAATTTATTTTACGTCCATTTGATAAACTTTGATTTTTATTGAACATGTAAAAGCCAAGAACATCCTAATAGATTCCCTTCTTTCAAAGTGAGGAAATATCTCTTTGAAATCGATTCCTTCAGCCTGTGCATATCCTTTTCAAACCAACCTTACCTTGTTCCTAGTAACCTGTTCATCCTCATTTAGTTTGTTACTCAAAACCCATTTTGTTCCAATAACATTTTTAAATTTTGGTCGTGGGACCAATTCCCATGTGTCATTTTTATCAATTTTATCCAATTCTTCATTCATCACAGCTACCCAGTGTTCATCTTAACTTGCTTCTTCAAAATTGTTTGGCTCAAATGTAGCTAAAAAAGAAAGATGAGATTGTTTTGGTACACAAAGCTGGCAGTTTCTTCTAGTTCCTATACCTTCATTGAGATCCTCAATGATCTTATTAGAAGTATGATTCTATAGATACCATTCTTTAGGGGTCTTCGAGGGCACTTTTTGTTCCACATGTTGTTCATCTCTTATCTCTGTTGAAATTTCTAAGTGTTACCTATTAGAAATTTTATTTGTATTCTCTGGTTTATTTCTCCTACTTGTTAATTACGAACAAGTTATTTAAACATATAGATATCGAAATAAACACAATACAATCTCAACCATCTACAGATCAACAATTGAAAGAAATAGAAAACACATAAGTGACACCATTATTTTTGGACAACTCGTCCCTGGAAAAGCCCAACTTGGGAAAACCGGTGCAAAAATTATGAGGGTTATTTTATTATAAAGTCTATCCTTGAGTACAACTAGGTGCCAAACTAGCAAACCTGACAGAGAAAATAATCCAATAGTAATACCCATCTATTCGGAAGCAAATATTCAGAAAATCTGCCCCACAAAACCCTCTCCAACAAACTCTCAAGCTCAACGTCAGCCCACTTGGCCTCAACGTCAGCCTAAAACCCCCTGTATCATCCCTCTGAGAAACTACGCAACCTCTATGGCCCTCTGCGTCACTCTTGCATCCTCTGCATGGATGATGCAAGCCCTTCTGGCCTTTACGTTGTCTCAGCAAGCCTTTGCATGGCCTCCTTTTGCTTTTTCATTTGCCTCTCTACTTTTGCATTGGTCTATGGACACTATCTCTACCTCTATGTCTCGTACTCATTGCCCCTCATTGCAACTAATTTCTGATTTGATTTCTCTTCGCAAAGGCATTCTAGAAAATTGAATGACTAGTCACTCTCGTGTGTTCTCCAACTAACCCTCAAGCCTCTTCTTATACTTTTCCCATTGGTCCTTCAATGGTCGAGATTACATCTCTAATAAACAACTAAGATTATATTTTGCTTGATCCATGTCATTTGGAACTTTCTAACCCAGTTTTATATTAATACCCATTAATATTTTATTTTTCCTAGGTTTAGACTTAGGAACTCCACTAAAAATATTAATTATTTTAATATCTCCTAAATCAGTAGGAATCTTCCAAAACCATTTCTGGATCTTTGAGATCTTATGTGTTTTAACCTCTCCACAAATTTTCTTGGCTAGATCACATATTATGCTACACCAAATCAACACTCCCTCATAGCAAGGACTATGCTCTAGCAATACACCACACTGAGCATCACTCTAATTATACGGCACTGGTACCTGTTCTGATGCTAGGCCTCCCCACCCAACATCCTCTACACTACCGCATCCTGTACTACTACCCATGGCCCTACCACTTCCACTATTGTATCTGTATGACAACTCCCTCTACTTCCATGCTACTGCTGATCCTTTCTCTCAACACTGCATCTACACTGCAACCCCTTCTCATCATGTTGCATCATGTTACTACTAACTACAACTGCACTACAACTCAATTACTAAGAATTAAGTAACTGATCCACCCAAATATTTCCATCCTTGTTAGGCTAGAAACACTCTTGATGTGAAGCTCTCTCTACTGCTATGAAGTGCTCGCTCTATTACCTCCACGATATTACAACAACTCCTTGCCTCTTGCACTGCTACAAACCTCTTTGTGCCATCCTGCGCTGTTGCAACCTACTTTGTGCCTCTCGTACTTCTATAGCGTGCTAGGTCTGCATTGCCTAGGGCTACTGCATTGTAGCACTCTCTACTGTTTCATCTGCATCCATTTCTACCAACATTCACTAGTCCTACTGCTCTATCTTCGGGGCTCCCGTAGCAAGGTATAATCCAAGAATTTGGGTACCTCAAGGATCCTACCTCGCATCACTTGTAGTCCTCCTGATTATAGCTCGATATCTCCCCACCTATTCTCTAGAGGTACATAAGCACTCATGGCACAATCATTATCCTCCTTTACCTCCTTTTCCGTCTTTTCTGGCATTGCCTTGGAGTCAGATGCCTCTCCCTTACTCTTCTTCCTCAGACACTGGTACGCATAGTGACCCAGTTCCCCACAGTTGAAGCACTTAACCTTGGAGAGGTATTTTTTCTTCCTCTTCTCCATCTTCCCTATAGATGCCAAAGTTGCATCCTCTTCCTCTTCCTTCTTGATCTAGACTCCTTTGCTTCTACTTCCTGTGTTGGACAATCGTCTGATCTGTTATTGACAAAGAGCTGCCCAAAATTCTTCCCAATCTGGAAGATTTTCCGTGCCCAAAATGATCTAGAAAAATGTCTCCCACTCCTTAGAGATTGCATTTAGAGCGGTCCTCACCATCAACTCCTAATTTGGTGTGGCCCCTATAGAAGTCAATTGGTCCCAGATCTCCTTCAATCTACTGAGGAAGTGATCTATCTATTCCCCCTTCTGCATCTGGTATGATCACAACTAATTCTCAAGTAACATCTTCCTCTACATGGAAGTATGCTGTTACAATGTCTTCAAGGTGTCCCACATTTCCTTTTCCATGTCCTTCTCGGAAATATTGTGGACCAGATGATCCTTGACCCCATCAAGGATGATGCATTTCGCCTTGGCCATTGCCTCGTTGTACTTCTCATTATCAGTCGGATCAACTAGGATAGCCATTATTCTCAAAGTGAAGGCCTTCATGTAATGTCTATCTAGAATGGACAGGATCCTAGCCTTCCAGACCACAAAGTTGGATGCCCCGTCCAGCCTGTCCTGGTCCCTCAATCCATTCATGGCCATCTCTCTGCTCTTCCTTTCGACTCCTTCGAGTCTCTACTTCCCTCTGGAAGTTCTCTCTTCGACTCCCTTTGAGTCTCTACTTCCTATCTAGAAGTTCTCTGCTAGAATCCCTCTAAGTCTCAATTTCCCACCTAGAAATCTGCTTTTCAACTATCTAGTTGCACCTCTCTGATCTCTTGTGCACCTACAACACTGATCTGGATTCCTTGGTTATAAATATACCTCGGTAGCGACTCCCTCTACCTTGGTTTTTCCTTTTAGGTATTGTTCTGACTTAGCAACAACAACACCCCACCGACTTCAATCCTCACAAACTACCCACAACTTCCTATGCCTCAATAGTTGAAGGATTGGGCCTCTAGGCTCTGCACAATCTTGGCACTGGTTGCAATGTGCCCCTAGCCAACTGCGTCAACCCTCTTGGTCTCTGCGTGGCTCTTCGTGACGCTTTTTCTACCCTCCTTAGCCTCTGCATTTACCTCTCTCTGGCCCGAACTGATGACACTGTCCCTCTGCATCAACCCTTCTCTACTTCTTTCTGCTAGGAACAACTTCTATCACTTGAGACAATTGTTTCTACTACAAATTCTCTGCTTCAATTGATACCTTCAACTCTCCTGTGATCTGCAACCATGCTCGGATACCATGTTGAAATTTATAAGTATTACCTCTTAGAAATTTTATTTGTATTCTCTGGTTTATTTCTCCTACTTGTTAATTATGAACAAGTTATTTAAACATATAAATATTGAAATAAACACAATACAGTCTCAACCATCTACAGATCAACAGCTGAAAGAAATGGAAAACACACTGGTGACACTGTTATTTTTGGACAAATCATTCCTAGAAAAACCCAACTTGGGAAAACTGATGCATCAATTACGAGGGTTATTTTATTATGCAATCTATTCTTGAGTACAATTGTGTGCCAAACCGGCTCACCCAATAGAGAAAATAATCTGACAGTAATACCTCTCTATTAAGAAGTATATACTCATAAAATATGCCCCATGAAACCTGCTCCAACACACTCTCAAGCTCAGCGTCAACCCACATGGCCTCAGTGTCAGCCCAGAACCCCCTGTGTCAGCCCTCTGAGGCACTGCACAACCTCTATGGCCCTCTGTGTCACTCCTGAAGCCTCTGCGTGGATGTTGCAGGCCCCTCTGGCCTCTATGCTATCTCAACTAGCCTCTAGGTGGCCTCCTATGGCTTCTATGTTTTCCTTTCTCTACTTCTGCACTGGTCTCTCGGCACTATATTTGCATCTTTGTCTCATACTCACTGCCCCTTACTGCAACTAATCACTGATTTGATTTCTCTTAGCAAACCCTGCGCTAGAAAATCGAATCACTGATCACTCTAGTGTGTTCTTCAATTGACCCTCAAGCCTCTTCTTATACTTTTCATGTTGGTCCTTCAATGGCTAAGATTACATCACTAATCAATGGCTAAGATTAGATTTGGTTTGATCCATGTCATTTGGAACCTTCTAACCTAGTTTTATATTAATGCCTATTAATATTTTATTTTTCCTATGTTTAGACTTAGGAACTCCATTAAAAATATTAATTATTTTAATATCTCCTAAATTGGTTAGAATCTTCCCAAACCATTTCTGTTTCTAGGATATCTCATGTACTGTAGTCTCTCCACCAATTTTCATGGCTAGAGCACAATAAGATGTTAGCCCAAATCAACACTCCCTCTTAGCAAGGACTTTTCTCTTGTAATACTCCACACTGACCATAACTCTGATTATACAGCACTGATACCTATGCTGATGTTAGGCCTCCCCACCCAACATCCTCTACACTACTACATCCTGTACTGCTACCCATGGCCCTGCCACTTCCACTGTTGTATACGTATGGCAGCTCCCTTTGCATCCTTGCTACTGTTGATCCTTTCTCCCAACACTGCATCTCCACTGCAACCCCTTCTCATCATGTTGCATTGTGCTACTACTAACTCCTACTGCACTGCAACTCAATTACTGAGAAGTAAGTAACTGATCCACCCAACTACTGACATCCATGTTAGGCTAGAAACACTCATGATATTGAAGCTCTCTTTGCCACTATCAAGTGTTCCCTCTACTACCTCTGCGCTGCTGCAACAACTCCCTGCCTCTCGCATTACCACAAACCTCAATGTGACATCTTGCACTATTGTAACCTCCTCTGTGCCTCTCGCACTGCTACAGCCTGCTAGCTCTGCACTGCCTGAGACTACTACACTATAGTACTCTCTGTTTCTTCATCGGCATTTGTTTCTACTGACATCTTCCATTCCAATTACTCTATTTTTGGGGCTCCCGTAGCAAGGTATAATCCAAGAGTTTGGGTACCTCAAGGATCCTCCCCCTCATTTCCTGTAGTCCTCATGACTATAGCTCGATGTCTCCCCACCTCTTCTCTAGAGGTACATGAGCACTCATGGGACAATTGTCATCCTCCTCTACCTCCTTTTTTGCCTCTGTTGGCGCTACCTTAGAGTCAGATGCCTCTCCTTTAGTCTTCTTCCTCAGACACTGGTTCACATAGTGACCCAGTTCCCCACAGTTGAAGCACATAACCTTGGAAAGGTCCTTTTTTCTTCCTCTTCTTTTACTTCCCTATAGATGCCGAAGCTACAGCCTCTTCCTCTTCCTTCTTGATCTGGACTCCTTTTCTGCTACTTCTTGTCTTAGACAACCATCTAATCTCTTCTTGGTAAAGAGCCACCCAAAATTCTTCCCAATCTGGAAGATTCGCCTTACCCAGAATGCTCTAGATGAATGTCTCCCACTCCTCGGAGACTACATTTAGAATGTTCCTCACCATCAGTTGTCGATCTGTCATGGCCCTTATAGAAGTCAATTGGTCTTGAATCTCCTTCAATCTACTAAGGATGTGATCTATATGCTCCCCCTTCTACATCTAGTATGACCGCAACTGATTCTCAAGTAACATCTTCCTATGCATGGAAGTATGTTGGTACAACGTCTTCAAGGTGTCCCACATTTCTTTTGTCGTGTCCTTCTCAACAATATGTTGGACCATATGATCCTTGATCCCATCAAGGATGAAGCATTTCGCCTTGGCCATTGCCTCCTCATACTTCTCATTATTAGACGAGTCAAGTAGGATAGCCATTATTCTCAAGGCGAAGGCCTTGATGCGATGTCTATCCAGAATGGACAATATCTTGGCCTTCTAGACCACAACATTAGATGCCCTGTCCATCTTATCTTGATCCCTCAACCCATTCATGGCCATCTCTTTGCTCTTCCTTTCAACTCCTCAGAGTCTCTACTTCCCTCTGGAAGTTCTGTCTTTAACTCCCTTTGAGTTGCTACTTCCCATCTGGAATTTCTCTGCTAGACTCCCTCTAAGTCTCGATTTCCCACCTAGAAATCCGCCTACCAACCGTCGATTTGCACCTCTCCAATCTCTAGTGCAATTGCAACACTGATTTAGATTCCTTGGATATAAATCTACCTTAGTAGCGACTCCCTCTACCTTGGATTTCTTGTTAGGTATTATTCTAACTTTCTAGCAACAACACCCCACAAGCTTCACTCCTCGCAAACTGCCCACAACTTCCTATGTCCCAGCAACTAAAGGACTGAGCCTCTAGGATTTGCGCAGTCTCGACACTGGCTGAAATGCTCCCCTAGCCAACCATGTCAACCTTCCTGGGCTCTGTGTGGCTCTTTGTGAGCCTTTTTATTCCCTCCTCAGCCTCTGCGTTGGCCTCTCTCTAGCCCAAACTGATGATGTAGTCCCTCTGCATCAACCATTTTCTATTGCTTTCTATTAGGAACAACTTCTGTCACTCGGGACATCTATTTCTGCTGCAAATGCTCTATTTCAACTGGTGCCTTCAGGTCTCCTATGATTTGCAGCCACTCTTTGATACCATGTTGAAATTTCTAAGTATTACCCATTACAAATTTTATCTGTATTCTCTAGTTTACTTATCCTACTTGTTAATTACGAACAAGTTATTTAAACATATAAATATTGAAATAAACACAATACACTCTCAACCATCTACAAATCAACATCGGAAAGAAATAGAAAACACACAAGTGACACTGTTATTTTTGGACAACTTGTCCCTGAAAAACCCAACTTGGGAAAGCCGGTGCAATAATTCAGAGGGTTATTTTATTATAAAGTCTATCCTTGAGTACAATTGGGTGCCAAACTGGCTCACCCAATAGAGAAAATAATTTGGCAGTAATACCTCTCTATTCGGAAGTAGATATTCAGAAAATATGCCCCATGAAACCCTCTCCAGCACACTCTGAAGCTCAGCGTCAGCCCACTTGACCTCAATGTCATTGTGGAACCCCCTATGTCAACCCTTTGAGGCACTACGTAGTCTCTATGACCCTTTGCATCACTCCTGCAACCTCTGTGTGGATGATGCAGCCCTTCTGGCTTCTACACTATCTCAGCTAGCCTTTGTGTGGCCTCCTCTGGCTTTTGTGTCTACCTCTATCTACTTCTGCACTGGTCTCTCGACACTATCTTTGCCTATCTATCTTGTACTCATTGCCCCTTGTTGCAACTGATCACTGTTTTGATTTCTCTTGGCAAACCCCACTCTAGAAAATCGAATGATTGATCACTCTGGTGTGTTCTACAACTGACCCTCAAGCCTCTTCTTATACTTTTACTGTTGGTCTTTCAATGGCCAAGATTACATCTCTAATCAATGGATAAGATTAGATTTGGTTTGATCCATGTCATTTGGAACCTTCTAACCCAGTTTTATATTAATACCCATTAACATTTTATTTTTCCTTAAGATTAGACTTAGGAACTCCATTAAAATATTAATTATTTTAATATATCCTAAACCAATTAGAATCTGCCCAAACCATTTATGGGTCTTGGTGATCCCATGTGCTTTAGCCGCTCCAACAATTTTCATGGCTAGAGCACATCATATGCTATCCTAAACCAACAAACATTTCCTAGTTGGTAGTTGTTTCCTTATTCAATTGTGCTTGCTCTTGGACTTCTTCTTTGACCACTTTTGGTTATGACTCGTGTATATCTAATTTTCTTGAAGAGGAGATTTCCTCATTAAAATTTGAGCTGTAGTCTTCATTAAATGTTACATTGATGATTTAAACTATTCATTATGTCTCTGATTGTAACATTTATAAGATTTTATTTTGTGTGAATAACCAAAGAAAATAAATTCATCTACTTAAGAACCAAATTTTCATGTTTTTTTTATCTTCTTTTTTAATGTATCATTTTCTTCCAAATACCCTAGAATATTTGACATTTTCTAGTCTTCCTTGCCAAAGTTCATATGGAGTCATATCACAAATGTTTCTAAGTAAACTTATGTTCAAAATAAATACAATTGTATCAATTGCTTGAACCCAAAATTTGTCATCTAATGTTGAATCATTTAGCATTGTTTTGGCCATTTCTTGTATAATTCTATTCTTCCTTTCAACAAATCCATTTTGTTGTGGACTTTTGGAAGTTGAGAACTCCCTATTTATTCCATTTTCTTCACAAAAATGTTGAAATTCTTTGGAGGTAAATTCATTACCATTATCATATATCGAACATTTAATATATAAATCATTTTAATTTTCAATAATTTCATTGTAAATCTTGAAACTTTCGAATGCCTCAAAATTTTTGTTTAAGAAACTAACAGTCCTCATCCTAGTATAATCATCTATCATTAGCATAAAATATAATTCACCATTCAATCCTTTAGTCCTCATTAGTCCACATAGATCAATATATATTTATTCCAAAAATGATATGTTAAGTGTTCTTTTGTCTTGAATTAAATTTTTGTCTACTTTCCATGCCAATAGTGTTCACATACAACATTTCTTGGTTTTGAAATTAATGGAATCTCTCTCACAACTTCCTTTTTTCTAATTCTTATAAGGTTGTCAAATTTTATATGTCCCATTCGTCTATGCCATAGCCAACTCTCATCTTATTTTACCAAGAAACATCCTTTAACGACCTCATCCAAGGTCTATATGTCATTTGGAGCTCTACTTGGAGTAGCCACAAGTTGACCATATTTTTCTTTTCGTATTTCACATTTCTTTGAGTTAAATAACATTTTATGTCCTTTGTCACACATTTGACCTACACTTAGCATATTGTGATTCATATTTTCAAAAGGAAGCACATCTTTTGCTATAGCATCCTCTCTTCCAAGTTTGACAGTGCTTGTTCATATAACATTTGAAGACCCATCATTTCCAAAATATATTATTCCGTCTCTTCCTTATTTCAAAGATATAATTTATTCTTTTCTTCGGTCATATGTTTTGAACAATTTCTATTGACATACCAAACATTTATTTTACTTCGATATTTTAGGGAAATAGTGCACCTTTCATCTTTCTTCTTTCAAAGGTGTTCATTCTAATTCTGTTGTGATTCCTTTGGGGGAGAAATCTACAATATTTAGCCAAATGTCCAAAATTGTTGCATTTATGGCATTCTACTTCATTTCTTAGATATTCAAATATGTTGCAACTTTTACTAAAGTTTTCTTGCAAATTTATGGAATATCCATTCCTAAAGGGTCTTCCAAAGTTGCTTTTGTTCCAACCATAAGTATAGAATTCTATAAATTTATGTCTAAACTTTCTACATGAATAACAAAAGGCATGAAAGACAGATTGATACCTAGGAGAAAACCTTCTCCGTGGAATCATTTTCTAAGAGCCTTCTTGCATACCTTGACCTTTTAGTTAAGCTAGGAAATTTCCTCACTTGATAGATCCTTTAACAATTTATGTATAGGTTTTCTATCCATTTTCTTTTCCTGTCATAGAGGAGTTTGAAGCCTTTTTAAATTTTTATTTATAGCCTAGACTAGTCTTATCACTATATGACCTTTGGTTGCTAATGAACTCATCCAAGGTCTTAGATATGTTTGCACATTTTTGTCAAACATTTCCCCTTTTTGCTTCCTTTCGTAGAGAGACTATTTGGGCTTATATTTCTTCCCTTTCCTCGTTGATTTCTTTCAACTTATTCTTGAGTGATTCTTCAATTATTTTAGCTTCTTCTAACTTTACTCTTAGATTTATTATTTACTCTCGTTTAGCTTTTTTGATATTTTTGGCATGTTCTTTTACCTCCTTTAATTCAGATTCCATAGAATTAACATTTTTTCTTTTCACTTTGAGTTCTTTTATAACTCTGAAAACTTCATTTTGAAATTTGATTTTAGTAATTTATTCTTCTTCGTTAGGTGCTTCCTTTTTTTATGCTTAGCCATAAATAATAGTCTTTCCTTGTTTTCTTCATCATTGTCATTTTCTTCTTCATATGAGGAACTATCTTCCTTGGAGAGGAAGTTTTTCTTAAACCCTTTCTTATTACCTTTCTTGTTGAAATTTATTTGACCCTTATTTCATTTCGTAAATTCTTTATTCTTATGAGGGGACCTAGCAAAAAAATGGCCAATATCACCACATTCAAAATAACTAATGGAAGTTTGCCTTTGTACTTACCTGTTCCTATTTTCATCTTCCCTGTAATGTACACAAATTCTTCATCTGAAAGTTATTCTTCTTCTTCTTCCTCTTTACAACAACAAAATTAAGGTTTGAATAACTGTTTTCCCTTCTTGATCTTATTGTATGTTGTAGATGATTTTTCTATATTAAATGAACCATTTTCCTCTTCAATCCTCATTTTATATGTTGTAAGTATCCCATGTAGTCCATTCATACTCAAGTTGCTTAGATCTTATCTATCTTCTAAGAAAAAACCTTAGGATTAAATCTTTCTAGAAGAGTTCTATGGACTTTCCGAATGATGACATTTTTGTCAATTGGTTCTCCTATTCCTTCTAATGCATTTGTTATTTCATCTACACATTGAAAGTAAGCTTCAATGTTCTCATCTTCTTTCATCCTTAGTTATTCAAATTGAGGTTTATAAATTTGATGTTTTGCTTCCTTGACCTTCAAATCTCCTGCATATATGTTTTGAAGCTTGTCCTATAGTTGTGTAGTTGTTTTACAACCCAATGCCTTAACATAGATAGTTTTAGTAACCCCACTTATAATAAGATCCTTTGCTTTGGCATCACTCTTGATATTTTTATTACCTTGTTAATTTTTTATTTCTCTGTAGCCTTGCTTGATAATTTCTAAAACTTCATATCCTTGCACAAGTAAATGAACCTGCATCCTTCTACTTAAAAGTGCATAGTTATCTCCATTAAATAGATGAACTCTATTCTTGGTGTAATCCATGATCTCCTTCCAATTGTTAAACTTCTATTGAAGGAACAAAGTTCTAATTCCAATTGTTTGAAATACTGAGAGGGGGGTGAACCAGTATTTCTTAGAAATTATCACTTTATTAATCTTTTTCAGAGTATTAGTTATTTTTCAATTATTAATATTAATGTTCAATAAATACGGTAAACAACAAAAAAAAATAGAGACAGTAGGCACAATATTTTTAGGTGGACAAACCCCTCTAGGTCAAAAACCACTGAATGTTTTTCTAATAAATTCTTTAATCTTCATTCCCAACTGAAATGAAGTTACAACTTCTTGGAATTCTAGAAAATCATTCTTCTCCATATCCCACTAGAAGGATGCCCCAACACCCTAGTTTTATCTATAGTTAATTGAATGGATGCCCTAACACTCAAGTGAGCCACAACTCACTCTAGCACCACCCTACCACCCTAAAGTGTTTACAGACCCCAACCTATAGGTGACTTCATTCACCTGCCTAACACCACCTTGCCACCCTATCAAGAAAAAAATAGATGAAAAATGTGGACTCTCGTACCAGGGACAATGATCCACGTTACAATTATTTTCAATAATTAATAGACAACACTAGGACCATACCCTTACCCCAATAAGTCCTTTTAAAACTCTTAGGAAATTGGACTCTTTTAGTAATTATGGGCTCTCATACGAGAGATAATGGCCTAGTTACAATGTTTAGACTCTTGACCTTGATAATGGTTCTCAATACATGGAAACCTGTTGATGATAAGATAAGATGGATGCTCTACTTTCAGGAATTGTCCTTGTCGCAAGGCTGCCTTCAAGTGATCATGATTGTCACTTCAACTTCCTATATGTCCTTGAGTCTTCTTCTACCTGCATACAAACTTTCCCAAATGAGACCCAATCACAAAACAAAAAAAAGAAGCCCTTCAATTTACCCTTGCATGCAATACACATGTAAGGACATAATAGCGAAAGTAAAAAATTAAATGACTACCATATGTACTTGAATTGAGCTTGTGACTTGCTTATTGTTGTATCGTTCTTGGCTTGTTCAATTACTATCAACAATCTAATATTGGACAAACTACTGACTAGGAAAGACCTAATGAATGCTTTCAATTCTACCTAGCTCTTACCAAAAATTGTGAAAACTATACAAGAGTTCTAATAACCTTTAATTACGCGTTTTATGTAGACCCTAATAAATATTACTACACAACCCTTCAATACATTAAATGCAAACCTTAATAATTTTAGATACAAACCTAACCATGTAATGCAACCTTATCAAAGAATATACGTACAGTTATAAAGAAATTTACGTCAACGGGTCCTTCAAAACACAGTCCAGTTAATGTCTTGAAACACTTTTGATATGATAGTGAGCCTATGAGTGACACCAATTTATGGTTTATTAAAAAAAGGTATTACAGATTCATGTGCCGATGTGTGTTCTGTGTTATTTAAGCAACATATTGATCAGATTGCCAATACACAGTCATTTAAATGGAAAGACAATGGAGAAATACAGTAAGCAACCACAAAGACATAAGAAATTTTAACAAGGCATTCACCCTATTCTCCAGGGCTACATCTCCGATCCAGCTTTCAGTGATGGCCTTGTTTTATTAGGTCTTAAAGCAGAGAATTACAATGTATGGACTCGATGGGAGTTCTCCTGAAACAGGTTTGCTTGGCAGGGTGGTTTCTTGGATTCCCCAAGCCACTGGAGTACATAGACACTTCTTATTCCTACCAGCTCTATGACCTTTTGGTCTACAGTGGAAGGAGCCAAATGTGATGCTCGATCTGGACAGATTCCTCTATGGGATGGCTTGAATCTACAAGCTTTGGTGCTCGATGCTGCCATTGGTCAGCTCAACCCTCTATCTCTTCTACTCTATTTGTTGTTCTCTATGCTCAGTCCTCTCCAGGTTCACTGTCCACCTTTGTCGTCTCTCAACTTTCTCCATGTCTACTTCCACCTTTGTCGACTGTCTCTGTTCATGGCATTTAGCCATTCATCCCTATGCCCATTCGGTTCCTCTTCTACCTCTATCGATTCACCTTCTGCAGCTACACTTGGAGTTCCCTGTTCGACGTCATCATGAAGATTGAGGGAGTGGCCATGTGTCCCCATATGAACAGTGCCAGCCTGCTCATTGGTTCATTTCTTTAGTTACATCATGGATATGTTCTTCCTCCACTATGGCAATCAAACGAACCTCAAATATTTACAAACGCAGCTTAATCCTTCGTCGATTCCGCTTCCTCCATCGGGTGCAATCTCAACCATCCGATCTGGATTCCCCAGATCCAACGTCATACGCACGTCCCATGCGGTTGACCTGCTCGATCGATAACGTGCGATCAAATTCAGTTTTCTCTCACCTTCGCCGCCACACGTCAATCGTTGAGTTGGATCGCTCCGCTTTCTCCAAAACGCCCCGATCAATACCACCAGTTTCCAGAGCGCGGGTCCTGCCTTGTACGATTATTGCTTTTTTCCTTTCCCGCCCGCGGTCCTTCGATTCACCATGCATCCAAGTTCTCGGGCTTCCCCCATTTCAGCCCTGTTCACCTAGCAATGCACAATTACGCTAATCACGCATCAAAAATCACCTCCTACGCAGCCTCCATGGGCCTCAGTCAGCACGCTTTGACCGAGGTCCTCGTCGTTCCACGTTGGCTACCATTTCCACTGGTTCAGGGTGTTTTTGATCGATGTTTTCTTTGGAATTTTTAGAGATTCATCCTGACCTGATACAGTCATGGTTCTTTACCAGTCTTTGATGGATTTGATTCGGATCACGACCTTCCCAGTGAAAGAGCTTTTGGACCACCAAAAGTTGGTTTTCAAGCATTGACTAAGTGAGGGTATTACTTTCTCACTTGTCCAATCTCAATCCACTTCACACTGCTTGGCTTAGAACCTTTGAGCCCAATCCTGAGGTATTCCACTTGTCCACTACGCATCGTCCTTACCTTCCTGTCCAGCACTGTGTCTTCCCGTAATTCATTAAGATATTCAGGTAGTAGGTCACCAACAGAAGGTAATTGACTCTGCTCTTCAGAGTCCTCAATCATCGAGGGTTTAAACAACCTCAAGCAATCTGTGTTTACAACTGAGTAGATGTGCATGTAAGCTAGTAGATCAAGGCAAAAAACATTTTCACCAATCTCCTCAAGTATCCTGAAGGGTCCATACCTAATAGGTTTTAGATTTTTACCTTCACCTTGCATCCTGTCCTTGCTGATATATAGCCAGACTTGGTCTCCAACTTGAAAACTATGCTCCATCTAATGCTTATTGTGCCTAGCCTTGTACTTGGCCTGGCCCCTTTCTAGTTGTTCCTGTATTGCCTAGTGGATCTCCTGGATCTGTTCAATGAACCTATTTGCCTTGTCCACATCACTATGTCTATCAACCATGGTATATTTACCGAAGACAAAATCCAAAGGGGACCTTGGTATGAGGCCAAAACAGGTCTCAACAGGAGATCTCTATGGAGAAGATTGTTTGGCTCTATTGTAAGCATGCTGCACATAACAGAAGTGTTCATCCCAAAGCTTAGGGTGTTTACTACAATATCGTCTCAGTAACTGGATCACCGTCCTGTTAACTACTTCTGTCTGACCATCTATTTGTGGGTGAAAAGATGTGCTTTTCTTTAACTTGGTGTCCATTAGTTCCCACAGACTTAACCAAAACTTCCCCACAAATCAGGTGTCTCGATCAGATACAATAGAAGTGGGTAATCCAAAATGAACCCATACATGTTCAAAGAACAAATTCGCAGTTTGTTCAGCTGTAATCTGTTTACTACAAGGTATCAAAATACACATTTTGTTGAACCTATCCACAACAACATATAGATAATCATGACCTTTCCTAGATTTAGGTAGTCCTCCAACAAAATCCATGGAAATACTTTCCCAAGGGTG
>APFE031666251.1:13477-38449 GCA_000404065.3 Pinus taeda
ATAACAATAATAATGTAAGGGCACAATAATAATAATAGTGGGCTTCTATGGGGCACAATAGTAACAATATGGGTGCTACATGGGTACATTAATATAATAAGTGGGTTGTACTAATAACAATAAGGGGTTACTCTAGTAATATAGGGGCCTAACAAAAACATTGTAGTTGACATGCAGAGTAGTGAGTGAGTAGGCTGGAGATGGAATCTCATGTGGGGGCCTACAGCCATGATGCGAAATTAAATGATCAAAGAAATGGCCTATCTGGCCCTCAGGCATCTCATACAGGGCTTGGTATCCGGGTGCAGGGTGCCAAATGATTGGACTCCAGAACCTATATCCTAACAAGGATGGCCCTGCCCTCAAAACAATTTCACCATAGAGGGAGAATCGGTTAGCAGCAAGTTTAAAATTCTCATACTTAAATGGTTCTCTGAGCTGGATGTTCGGATTAGATATTCGATATTGAAATTTAGCTGCTTCAATTGCAGGGTCTTTAACAGAGGAAAAGTATTCAAGCCCCTGCCGAATTATTGCTTCATGCATGGGTCCTAATGCTTCAATCACTCCTGGAGCCCTCATGAGATTTCTATGTCTCCTCCATAACTGTTTTGGGTCCCTAGGCTCAGCTCTTACCCATAGATCTAATCCGTTTTCTTGTCTTTGAAAAGCGTTGTAGGCTTTGAGCCAGTTAATTTGATTGACTGCAAATGAAATAAATGCTTGCAATTGAATGTCCCCAACAAAAGGGCCAGGGTTCAGCTCGGTCTCTTGTTCTAGTACAAGGTTATGCATGTAAAATTCACACAATAACCTTTGCAGTTTCACCCCATAATGTTTACAGCAATTTATAAAATCATTTATAGTGTTAATTTGTATGGGAGCACCTACTTTAACAACCTTTATTTTCAATTGTAAATACCTTTCCATTAGAAATAAGGCATAGTTCTTGGTAGGGGCTCTACATGCTAGGACGTCATTGTATAGGGAACACAAGCTATCCATCTGTTTGATAACTACATATAATCTACGAGTTACCTTTGCAACTTTCTCTTGTTCCCTTCGCATCCTTTGAAAGCTTGGCTTTCAGATAAGTTGACGTTCCTTAGTTGTTACTGTAGTTCTTCATATTTTTCTCGGGGGACCGTTTTCTCCCTAAGCTTTTTTGCTTCTTGCTAGGCCTGCTTCAAATTTTTGTGAAGGGTTCTCGTTTTCGGATCCTTCTTCCATGCAGCCATGGAGGCTGGGAGCTTTACTTGAACTTTCTTATTGCGTTGCTTTGAGTTCAGAACCCTTATTACTCCTGAAGGTGGTGCCTCCGTCTGAACCATCTTATTATCCTTTTCAATTTTAACACGAACTCTAGCCCATTGCTGTTCCTTTTCAATTGGAATAGCATTCTGCTTTTCAGCTTCATTTGGAATAGAAGCTTGGCTTTTATCAGGGTTTTGAGCAGTGGGATGGATTCTGGTCCTCCGCCTCTTGCCCTTAAGGGATCTTACTGTTGTGGTCAGACCTTTTCTTCCCGAAGTCCCTTTTACCCTTTGCCTTGCCTTTAGAACCCTAATCTGTTGATGAAGCTGGATTATTATGTTCAACAATGTCCGTTGTTCCCTTCGTAATTCCGTTATTTCCATCATCTCTTCAGAAAGAACAACAGGTTGTTCGCTGCGGTTTGGACTGTGGCTAACTTCCTGATTTTCTGCCTGTGGTGGTTGTTGTGGGGTAAGAACCTTACTTGGCTTTGTTATTTCTTGGGCTAATTCTTCTTCTGCCCTTATTTCCTCCAAACTTTATTCTGGTGCCTTCTGATTAGGAACGGGCTGTTCCTACTCAGCGTTTTCTGATCGTTAGGGTGTGCTAGCAACTTGTTTTCGTTTTTTCGGGCATCCAGATGTGGCCGCCCCTCCATTGATGATGGTAATTAGTTCTTCCCAGCTACTCTGCTGCTGGGTGAGACTATAATTAACTATCAACCGAATTAATCCGTCATGGCTAACGACTGACTCTATGTGTTGTGCTCTTTTCATGCTTCGTGCAACGTCATGAAGCAACGAATTCAACAATGCAGGTAAATTCACAGAACATTTTTGTTTTAAAATGGCTAGGACTTTAAGATTTCATGGTCTTACCATGTCTTTTTAGCCTTCATAGGTGATGTAGCTTTGGATGATTTTTGCTAATTCCGCCCATGGCTCTCCTAGCATTGTTGGCAACACTCCCTTTCCTTGAATTGTCAAACTCTGACCTTCGTCCTAAAAGATTTCAAAAATCTTCTGCGGCCTTTCCTTCTTTATCATCCATACTGGTCCAGTGGCTAGTAATCCCGAGACTCTTGCTATTATGTCATCAGTGACTGCCATTTGCCTTCCTCTTACTGTGGAATAATCTTCCTGCAAATTCTGTAAAAATTCAATCGCTATTGTTTCATTGGACTCCTTCAGGCGGTTGAGATAGGTCAACCATCTTGCTTTCTTCAGGATTCTTTGGGCTGCAGCCGAAACAGTTAATACTTGCGGTTCTCGGCGAACTTACCTTCCTCCCATAGTTTCACTGCAAATTCTCAAAGGAACAGTATTTGTTTGTTGAAACGCAGAGAAGTTGGTGGCATATTACTCGTTCAACTTCTAATGCTACGTGTATGCAGTGGAAATGGATTTGAACAACAGCTCATGCAGAAGAAAACAAAAATAGAAAAAGAAAATACTATTGAGTCGTGTTGTGCCCGAGTACACAATTTCTCAAATAACGGACTGACACATGTTCTGGGGAATGGTAAGGTTACCTCCCCCCCCCGCAATGTGATAGGCTATCCCAGCTGTCAAATAAAGGAGCAACGTCTTTTCTGTCGCGAGGTCTTTATGGAATAGCGTATGGAAATATGCCATGCTTACAAAAACAACCTATAACTGAAATCGAGGTATAAAGTTACATCGCTTTAATACGTAAGGGACTGCGGTGATTTGATGGAAGTTCAGGTTTGAGACATTTTCCATAAATAGAGAGTCTCATGCGGTCACTGTCACTAGCTTCGTAATGATTGGCGATAATATATGTTCATGCGCTATATGGTTGGGGAATCTTATATAATTAATTATCACGGCATAAGAAACAAGAGGGTGCAATCTTCTTACCTATTGGTCTAAAAATATGACTTTAATACCATTAACAGTGCTCTACTATTGACAGGTGTCCATAACCTTGGCAGAGTTGTTTGTTTCACCCCTGGAACCATAGTCCTTTATGTATGCCAGGAAGCGTTGTGTAATGTTAAAATGTAGGCCACTATGCTGGCTTGGTGACCAGTTAGTCATAATGCCATTCACGAGGGAGGAGCGAATAGTGGGTAGGCCAGCTCGTGATGAGACCTCCTGTTCCAAGGGTTATTTGTTTGATATACCTTTTCAACCATTTCCCAGGTGTGGTGGCCATAGTGGGAATGCCACTTCATTTCCGTCATGATGATCATGGTAGGCCAGCTCGTAATGAGACTTCTTATCCTGCAATTTGACAATTTTTAGAAACCATGTTTTGCTTCCTTCTTTTTTGTTCTTGTTTTTAATAAAGAGCCTTTCCTGTTTATACAAAAAGGGTGGTTCAACACTCCTTTAGAGTAGGAATGGTGGTAGAAGTCTTAATATCCCAATAGAAATGTATAGATCCTTTGGTCTTATTTCCGAATGATAATCAAAGAGGATTAAAAAAAGGAACCATCATGATACAGATAACCAATCAGAACAGAGTTAGTAGAACAATGGAAACAAAAGATGATGAATAAGCATGTCTTTACCTGCATCCTTTCACCAATTTAGGGTAGTCTTTTATAAAGATAGCGATTTATGATTCACTGATTTCTGTATGCTGTGTTTTTGTTTCCATCACATAAGTGCATAGCCGTATTCAAAAAGGCTTAAAAGAACATTAGCAATAAGCATCCTTAATTTATAATAGAAGGAAAAAGTTGTTTCAAAATCATATGAGTAGTGTTCCTTTCGAGGAAGGGCAGAGCAACAGTTCACAAATGTTGTTCGTTTCGAGAAAGGAACAATACAAATCAACAGTGTTGTTCCTTTTGAAAAGGAACAACAAAATCAAGTGTCGTTCCTTTGAAAAAGGACTGGCAGAAATCAAAAAGTGATGTTCCTTTTGGAAAAGAAACAACAAAAACACACAAGTGTTGTTCCTTTTGAAAAAGGAACAAAAAAGCACACAAGTGCTATTCCTTTTGAAAAAGGAACAGCAAAACACAAGTGTTGTTCCTTTTGAAAAAGGAACAGCAAAAATCACAAGTGTTGTTCCTTTTGGAAAAGGAACAGCAAAAATCGCAAGTGTTGTTCCTTTTGGAAAAGGAACAACAAAAATCACAAGTGTTGTTCCTTTTGGAAACGGAATAGCAAAAATCACAAGTGTTGTTCCTTTTGGAAAAGGAACAATAAAATCACAAGTGTTGTTCCTTTTGGAAAAGGAACAAAAAAAATTAAAAGTGCTATTCCTTTTGGAAAAGGAACATCAAAAATCACAAGTGTTGTTCCTTTTGGAAAAGGAACAACAAAAATCAAAAGTGTTGTTTCTTTTGGAAAAGGAACAACAAAAATCAAAAGAGTTGTTCCTTTTGGAAAAGGAACAACAAAAATCACAAGTGTTGTTCCTTTTGGAAAAGGAACAACAAAAATCAAAAGTGTTGTTCCTTTTAGAAAAGGAACAACAAAAATCAAAAGTGTTTTTCCTTTTGAAAAAGGAACAATAAAGCACACAAGTGCTGTTCCTTTTGGAACAGGAACAACAAAAATCAAAAGTGTTGTTCTGTTTAGAAAATGAGCAGCAAAAGTAACAAAACCTGTTGCAAAGATATGTACAAAAATAATTCAAGAAGTTATGTACAAATTTGTAAGGAAAAGTAAATTTCTTAGTGAGTTACAGGTGAGGAAAATTTGTCTTCCTCCCCTAAGATCTCCATATCTAAATCTTGGCATAGTTGTTGGCAGAAGGAATCCCGAGTAAGTGGTTTGCGATAAATATGGACTCGATGGCTGTTTTCCTTAAAGGTATATCCAGAACCATCAATAGTGATCAAGGTAAGGGTACCATTGTCATGTACTTTCTGAATTTCATATGGTCCCAGCCAACGAGTCTGGAGTTTCCCGGGGGAGTCCTGAAACCTGGAGTCATATAAAAGAGCCCAGTCTCCTTCATGGAAGACTCTATTTTTAATGAGAACATCAAATGATATCTGGAATGGAAAATCCCAATTCGATCCCCAAAGGACTGGGGCTGCAGATACGAGCTTCTTCAGATCGTTGAAGGCACGTTCACATTTTTCTGTCCAAAGAAAATCAACGTTGCCAGTTAGTGCATACAAGGGTGCAGCAATACGTGAATAATGTTCTATAAATATTCTGTAGTAACCAGAGAATCCAAGAAAGCTACGTACCTCTATTTGAGTAGTAGGAGTAGGAATAAGCAAAAGTATTTGGATTTTGGCTGGGTCTACCTGAATGCCAGCTGCTGAAATATAATGTCCTAAAATGAGTCCTTCCGTCATCATCATATAGCATTTTTCATGGCTTAAACAAAGCCTGGTAGCTATGCAACGTTGTAGGACTTTTTCTAGTGTGTCCAATGCTGGATCAAACTCATCTCCGTATGGAGTAAAATCGTCCATATATACTTCCAATCCTTCATTTATTAGATCTGCAAAAATGCTAAGGGTATCCCTTTAGAATGTGGCAGGGGCATTACATAAGCCAAAAGGTAAAACTCGGTAGGTGAATGTTCCCCAAGGACAAGTAAAGGTAGTTTTGTCCTGATCTTCAGGGGCAATCTGTATTTGGTTATACCCAGTGAAGCCATCGAAGAAAGAAAAGAATTTCTTCCCTGCCAAAGTGTCCAATACCTGGTCGATGAATGGGAGAGGAAAGTGATCTTTTTACGTTGCTTTATTTAACTCCCTGTATTCCACGCAGATTCTCCACTTCCCATTCTTCTTTGGTACCACCACAAGCGGAGAGACCCATTTACTATCAGAGATAGGGTAGATGAAGTTAACATCTAAAAGTTTTTGAAGCTCGGCTTTTACTACTTCTTTTAGATGAGGATTTAGTCTTCTCTGAGGCTTCCTAACAGGTCTTGCATCATTTCTATGTAGATGTGGTGTGTACATAATTGAGGGTCAATTCCTTTAATATCAGGGTAATCCCATGCAAATGCTTCTTTATATTTCCTTAAGATATGGATGAGCTTTGTTTCTTGTTCGGGTCCAAGTTTGGCGTTAATGTTTAAGGTTTTTCCAGGTTCAATTTCCACAATTTTACTATGTGTAACTGAAGTGACAGGGATTGTGTGATCATGTGTATCTTTCAGAGGTTCCTCTTCTACTTCGTTATCAAATGCTTCTTTTATCATATGACACTGAGTCCGAGATGTGAGTTCAGTTTCACTAATGAAATTACTGATGGCATCATCTTCTATTTGGTCTTTGAACTCAAGTGCTTCTTGAATAGTTAATGGAGATCTAATGTTATCAGTAAGATATGATACAGGGTGCCTATTAGTTTTAACTATTGTGATACTTGGCTGCGCTGGGGGATATAATACTAAATTTTTGATATCCACCCCCTTAGTTATGATCATGTTCCCTTGCTGACAGCCGATATAGGCATCAGCAGTAGCGAGCCAAGGTCTTCCTAAGATCAATGGATGTCCATCAAGTTGGGTTTTAGGATTTATTATCAGAAAATAAGTTGGGTATTCCCAGGAGTCAACCAAAACCATGACATCATGTAGTATGCCTTCCGGCCTAACCACAGATCGATCAGCCAACTCTAGCAGAGTGGAGGTGGGTTCTGCAGATGTAATGCCTAGCTTTTGACAAGTAGCGGTTGTCAATATGTTGATTGCAGCTCCAAGATAAACTAAGGCATTAGGCAAGGTTTGACCGTGAATTTGAATAGTTACTATTGGGTTTCCTGGGTCTTCATACTTAATGGGTGTTTCCTTTCTTGATAATAGGTCAAATAAGGTACCGACTACTTGAACTCTTGGATTATCTATTATATTCCTCCTCGGTCTTTTTGTGCACAATTCTTTAATAGTTTTTGCGTATATCGAGATGTCTTGAATGGTCTGGAGGAATGGAATTTTTATGTACAAATTTTGTAATTCTCCCAGAATGTCAAAATTAGGTTGTTGTATAGGTTGAGGTATGACTAATCGTTCTGGGAATGGGGGAGAGGATGTGGTTGTTTGATTATAAATTTGTTGTCTATTAACATCCTCCTCTTGTGACAGATGTTCTCTAGGTAACTCATCTTCAATCTAAACTGTTTTATTTCCCTCTGTTTGGATAATACACCTAGATCTTAGCTGAAGATCATTGCACTCCCTCAGATAGGGTCCTTCTTCTGGTGTTTCTAAAATTTGGAGAGATTGGACCGGTCTGTTGTTTGGATTGGGATTGGGCTAGGCTGGGAGTTGTGGTCTCAGATTAGATTGGGGGTTTTGCTGTAAAGCTAGCAGTGTAGGTTGAGGGAAAGAAATATTTCCTACTGGCTGCTGTGTTGGTCTCTGCCAGTTAGTCTGCCGGACTGAACCTTGTGAAGTGGGGGGAGTCCATTGTGGTGGGTATGTGTTTTTTTGCCAGTATGGTGGGGGATAAGGAGGATTCGACCAACCAAATTGGCTTGTCTGATTTAGCCACGGGTTCGCAGAAGGATATGACTGTGATGACCAGTTTGGAAATGGGGGCTGAAACTGATTTTGCCATGTATTATATTGTTGAGTATTGTACTGCGGATACTGAAAAGAAGAAGCTGGGTCTGAAAACATACCAGTCTGTCGCGGCTGCCACTGGCGACGTTGGTTGAGTAAATATACTACTTTTGGTTCTTTTTCTGCTTCCTTATATACCGCTTTCAGTCCAAGTAATGAGGGACAACTTTTTGTAGAGTGATCCCTTGTATAGATGGCACATGTCTGGATTGTATCTAGTGGACACTCCTTATGGCTATGCTTCTTCCTACACCTGGGGCAGAAGATTGCCAAATTATGTTCTGCCTCCATTTGCTTCTGCTTGGCCTGCAAAATGTCCAATTGTGTAGTCAGTGTTCCTAGTATATCAGTTTTAAAATTTTCAAATAAATTTCCAATTTCCACACGTGTTACTCCTTCTGATGGGATTTTGTTTTCTCTTGCAAACTGATCATGTTCTGTTGGTTTGATTCGTGTACTCTCTCTCAAACTCCTGATGCATAAATCAATTATGTCAGCAAAACTTTCCTGATAAATATTCCTTCCACATTATGTTTAATGTTTCAATCGATTGTTCATTCATGCCCCTTATTAATGTTGTTTTCAACACATTATCAGGCAAAGGCAGTGATGCATAGGGAGATATTTGTAGATTATACTGGAAACGTTCCACATATTCTTCTAATGTTTCGTTTGGTCTAGCTATCATCTGAAATATTTTATCTTTTAGTTCTCTAGACCTGCAGTAGTCTTGATATTTTTTCAAAAAAGATTCTTTCATTTGTTCCCAGTTATTTATAACCCAACCACCTAATCCAATAAACCATCTTAAAGCAACCCGTTTTAGAGTAGAGGGGAAAAATTTTAGTTTCTGGAGGTCAATGGTGTAATCATATCCCCTGCACAGTACATCAAATTCAAATAAAAATGCATCTGGGTCCTCTGATGTAAGCCCGTGAAATGTAGGGATATGTTGAAGGGGGATTGCTTTCATGGGGGTATTTGCTGTGAAATCCACTATGGGGTATTGTAATGTAGAGGTTTGGGTGTTTGGTGGATTTTGAGCCATTGGGTCAAATATGTGCCAATAACCTTCCGGAATATCTAAGACAGTATTCTTAGGTTGAGAGGGAATGGCTCTAATAGGAACATTTTTAATAGCACTTCCTCTATCTGGGATTTTTGTCTAAGGGGATTGGGTCCCTTCAATAATAATTTTTGCTGCACTCCCTTTATCTGGGATATTCAAGGGCTGAGTTATCCTAAGATGAGATCTCGGCTCCTCAGTCTCCCATGTTTCCCCTTCACCTTCACAAAGATTACTGAAATTCCCTTATTGCAATCGTTCTGGAATAGAATTTTCAATTTCTTGAAAGTCTTGTTCGTCAGTTTGACTATGCACCTCAGCGAAGGCTACAGATGATGAACCTGTGGCCCGAAGGGAACTAGTAGGCTGTTTGAAAATAACTTTCCTAGGTCCTACTGAAGGCTGAGATTCGGCTTTCTTATAGATTTCATCTATGAAGGTTGATCGACCAAGGGTCACCGGCCCCTTAGCTTTTTTTGGCATTGGCAAAGGTTTGAAATTTTTCTCCGGCTTTTTCTACTTAGTCATGCACTCAATTTAACTACTAAATCCTTTTTAAGCAGATAACAGTAAATCTGCAGAAAAGCAGGCAAAGGAGCAGGGCTTTTACATGCTCCATATGTAGGTTCTTACCTTCTATTCTCAAAACCCAATTCTTTCCTAGTAGGTTCGTACACTACCCTGAAAAAAACAAATGGCTACACTCTTTACTCGGCAACGGCGCCAAAATGTAGAGCTATAAAAAGGGTCTCTTTCACCTCTAGTTACCTCAAATTAATATGTCAATCCGGGAACGTCTTTTTGTTTCAAAGAGTGTCTCAGGTCTGAGGCTTAGCACTTGTCAGAGTAATGCTCATAGTACAGTTGTTTAAAACTACAAAAGTAAATAGATGCGTGTCTACAACTTAACTACTTCAAAAGGCTAAATCACACCAAGCAATGCATCAGTCAAAGGTTCGGTAGCAATAACCCATCCTTTTTGTAACTGATGAGAACAGATCCGAGGTCTGGAAGCCAAGTAGTAGATGCTGGCGCTCACTACAGCCTGAGATCATCCTTAATGAATAGAAATGAAACGGCAAGTAAAGGAAATAGCAATGAAACAGAACAGCACATCAGCCAAGGGTTCGGTAGCAATAACCTATCCCTTTCATAACTGATGGGAGTAGGTCAGAGCTTTGGGAGCCAGGTAGCAGATGCTGACGCTCACTATAGCCTAAGGCCGTCCTTAAATAATTAATAAATGGAAAATAAATAAAACAGCAAATCAACAATCTTGAAATGGAACAGTAATTGAAATGGAACAACAATTGAAATGGAACAACAACTAAAATGGAACAACAATTCAGAAATGGAACAACAACTAAAATGGAACAGCAATTCAGAAATGGAATAGCAACTAAAATGGAACAACAATTCAGAAATGAGCAGTAACCAAGTTCGTCAAGTTGTAACTCTATTTAATCACTCCAATCAAGACGTCAATCCTTCGTCCTTAAAAGATGTACACATACTATGGAATAGCACTACCTATGGATCCAAGATGAAATAATATTAAAACCATATAAACACAACGTGCTTAATCTGATTCTGTTATCGCTCTAAATAGAAGCATACGATTTCATCTCAAGATGAAAACAGTAACATTCAAGTATTCAATAATCATGTGAAATCAAACTTTTCAAGATAACTGATGTAATGCTAATGCACAATCGCATAAAACTCTGTAATGGAATGACAGTATCCTATAGAGATTAATCAACACCTAAAGGATTGGTAACATGATACAACGTTAATATAAGACTTTAGTTTGCAGGAACATTAAATGAGTTAAACATAACAGAGCATGTAACATAAACGTTCTTAAAACACAACAGGTTACCAGATCATGTCTATAAACAAACCACACAGAAACCACGTGTAATGGTACAAGAGCAAGTGTCCTCCAGGGTCGGGCCCTTAGCCTCCAGGGGTACACCGCTTAAGATTGATCCAGGCTCAAAGATAAAAGAGTAACCAAGTTTGTATTAATGCATGAAGTAGAATTACAGTAACTCAAGTCTTTAACACAACATAAAGATCATAGTTTTGATCTTTGTTAAAATAAATTACATAAAAAGTCCTCTTCCCGAGCTAACAATGCTATCCCTTATATAAGGATGATGACAGAGATATCTAGATGCATAAATAGATAAAATAGCGATCCCTCAGGATCTAAGATCCTGAGGGATTCGCAGAATCATTAATCCTGAGTCACTTCTTTCCTTTTCTGCTCCGAGCTGGTATCTCTACTTCCTTTCCTGGGTTGGTCCATTTTGATCTGGTTTCCACATGGTCTCCCGTCAAAGGGACAGTAGTTAGTTCATCCTTGTCTTTTCCTTTAGGATGGCTAGTTTCCGATTTTCCTCCCTCCTGCACATAGGAATGACAATTATCAGTGTTTCCTATTAATCTCACGTGTTTCGTTATAAATCCTCATTATTGTCTAAGTTTCTAATGCAAAAGGCTTATAAGTTCTAATGAAAAGATACTGAAATAACCATCGAAACATACCTTCTTTTATACTCCACACTTGCATAGATATAATAATAATTAAAGGAGTGTTTGTAGCCTTATATTTTATGCTATAATTTGGATATCATTGTATCGAATATGCATCTAATACCTTTCCCACTTTCATGGTTGTTGTCTTATTATCAATTCCGACCCAAAGTTGACTTAGTCATGTCCATCTTGAGTATTTTTTCACTTGTATCACATATGTTCACAACCACCAACATTAAGCCATAGTCGTATGAGGAAACAAAAATTAAATAATTCATAATAACAACATAGGTAATTAAGGGGTATCTTAGCATACTCCAGTTTCATGGTCGAAACAATAAAATGTACTTCACAGATGTAGAACACTTATTTTCATTTAACTCAATCCCTTGATTTTTAGTTTTTGTTTTCTCTTCATAGTTTGGCCCGTAGTGCAAGTTTTTTTATGAACATTATAAACATCTTACCTCTATATATAACCATGGAGTATTTTTCCTTTGCATTTTTTTCTTAACACTCATCATGTTTGTGTAATTGTTTGCATTACTGCTAGACATTTTTGTGCACACACATGTCTATATCTGTTAAAAGAGTACATCAATTAGAAAAAATTAAGTTTAGGGAATTTCCTATGAAGAAATTTATGAAAATATCCTTCTTACTTTGTTAGGCCACTCCATGAACTTCTATCAACCTTCCCAATTTATCTAGTGACATCATTTTAATGAACCCATTTTATGGTAATTCTTGGTTCAATAAAAATCTAATTTGTGAAGTTTCTCTCAAAAGAACAATACTGATCTTTAATCCCATAAAATTTTGAGACCATTTCATTCTTAATATTTCAGCCAATTGAGGATTTCCTGGCACTTTTTAGGGTCTAATTTAATTTTTCTTAATAAATTACATGTTTTCACTTTGATTTTGGCTTTGGTGAGTTTTACTCTTATGCATTTAGTTTTAAAGCTGATAGGTTCTACACCTTTCCTACACTATCTTTATGTGCCTTCATTTTCTACCCATTTCATGGGAAATTAAAATTCCACTCTTACTATGTATGTGATTTTCATCTCTATAATCCCCAATTATTCTATCTACTTTATTATTTTTGTTATTGATTTCTTCTCTAATCACAATTTACAGTAATATTCTTATTTTTTCTCATCCTTTCATCACATACATAGCAAGTCCTTCACATATGTGATTGTCATCTTTTCTAAACTATCTTTTTGTCAAATAATCTCTTCGTTATTATTTCTTTACCCATATATGACCGAGGACCATTTCGTTCTTCTAGCTTACCATTGAAGAGTTTATTTCATTTATTTTTTCATTCGTCACATTCTATACCCCTATTATTGAAGGTAGTTGTTTCCGGGAAAACTAGTGTCTATTCAGATCTGCTAGTCCCACTAAGATGAGTAGCTATCTTAGAAACAAACAATTCAAAGTAACTTTTGTTTTCTTTTATGGAAGATAGATAATAGAGAAGCATAGAGCACCAACCTTAGTCTTTCGCTTAGCTTCTTGCTTGTTTCCTCTCTCCTTTGATAGAGCTTGCCACTCCTTTCTCCATTGTCCCACTTCAAAGAACACCTGTAGAGGCAAAGCAAAAAGAAACCATCGAAGCATAGAGATCTATGATACCATAAACAATGTAGAATCAGAAGTACATTAACCACACAATTGTATACACAAATACAAGATTCATAAACACACAAGTATATGGAGGAAAACTCAAATAACTTTATTGAAAGTAGAAGTAGGAGAGAGGATAACAACCCAGCTGTCTAATCCAGCATCATCCTCCCAACATGAAAGCCCTCTTCACCTCATGAAAATCAAGATCACCCAACAATACAATGTCTCAAAGAGAAACCAAAAGCACTTCCTTAAAGAATACAAAATTCCAGCCTTTGGATCTCTAGGATGAGAGATCCATCTATAGATATTTGCAGGGGGTGAATCAGCTTCTGGGTTTTTGATTAGTGTCATTTCACTGATAGTTCTTGGTTCCACTTGGAGATTTCATGATCTCTTACTCATCCTTGGGCGAATTTAGAGAGACAAGTGCCATAGGAGAAGTTTCATGAATATTATTTGGGTTTCCACTTAGTAAACTATCTCTGTCATTTGTCTACTCTCGCCCATCGCACCATATAGAAGGCCTTTTTAGTATGCATCGCACCCTCCATGTTTAATAGGTGAGATGCATCGCACTTTGACTAAGGAGCAGTCTATATGGGTCAGTTTTGACTAGTTATGAGTAGCTTTTTAGGTGGAACTCCTCAGAAAAGATGTAATCAGTTGACCTTGATCCTTTAGGGTATGAAACAACACTTTAGGGGTTTGAGATTCCTTGGTTTATCAACGTATGTGATTGGGATTGCAGTGCCCAAATATGTCTATAACAGTTGCCCCCTAAAGCATAAGCTCGTAAATCTTCTGATGTCAGGTGAAATGCTTTATCATGAGGATACAAGGTTTTTCGAACTGGAAGGTGACCTGTAATAAGATACGATACAATACATTATCTTCATATTATTTTCATGAACTAGCTAAGGTGGGCATTCCCATGCTCAGCTTTATAAATTTATTTTCATGTACATAGGACAAAAAATCGTTTGTTGTTGAAGAGTTGTGATTCTTATAGAGCCATCATCCCTTAGCTTGGATGATCATCTGTGCAGCTATGGAGTACATTTGATGTCTTTATTTTCCGGAATATATTGTAGCCCGGATGGATGAAACTAGATTTGTGGTCTTCAAAATCGTTCAATCTTCGCCCGATGTATAAGTCAATCCATATGAAAAGATGTTCTGAACTCAAACATGGAAAGACATCGCCTGATCAAGGTACTGCAGTACAATTCACATGGTGTGAATATATTAGTCGATGTCGAACACCACGTAAAATCTTTCAGTCGAAATTCATTAATGTAAACCTGTTGCTGGAAGTTAGAAACTTGCCATTAAGGCACGTAAGCTTGAAAGTACTGAAAGGGTTGTTCCTAAGTCAACTTCTTGGACAATGAGTTGATGTTGACAAGAAGTGACCCGTCGTAGGAGGGCCTTAACGAATCCCACATCTATGACACGAAACGAAGCAAATTATTTTGTGGAGGTGAAAACGATCTAATGATACAAGGTTTAGGAATGGTGATCATGAAAAATGGAGAGTGAAGGTATTGCAGTGGATGACGCGTTAGATGGGTTGGTGAATTCTTTAAGCGACTTCTCTTGAACATATCGGCGACACTGAAATGGATTGGTAGCATTAACCCCAAAAAATGGATGGTACGGAAGACCAATGGTGATGTGACTGGTGAATGGAATAACCCAACCTAACTCAATCATGGTGATGGAGTGAAAGTGTCATGTTCAAAAGTGACCTGCTACCAATGAAGTTCTTCAAGTTTTCTTCCCTTTTTCCCTAGTCATTGCTGACCAGTACCTCATTATTTTTGTCGAGCTTGAGGAGGATAACATATGCTTGTTCTATAATTTTCCTGACGTTATGTTTTAGCGAGCCTAGCGACAATGAAACTCATTCTTGTCTGGGTGGACAAGTTTGTCGCTATTGTTTCAATGAGTTTAATGACAAAGATAACTCGGTCCTTTTCATTTTTATAGAGTTTGAAAAGGGACGAAAAGGAAACTCCAGCTATCCTTTTTCATGGTATAATCGCTTAAGTCTGAAAAAGTATAAAATAATACAAAAGGGATGACTTTTCAATAGTTTTAACGAGCCAAAAAAGACAAGTGCTCGATCTTTTTGTGGAATGATCCCTCGGGTCCAAAAGGATTAAAATGTAGGGCAGGGATGGCGCTTCCCTTTACTTTAATGAGCTGGAAAGGCCAGTAGCTCAGCAATCTTTTCATATTTTATGACTCTAAAAAGAGCTTAAAAGAGACTCATTTTTGAGGAAGGAGTGATGTTTTGGAGTAGCATCTGGTTCCAGGTAAGTTTGGAACTTCTCAAGCATAGCCGTCTAAGGATGGTGGCTAATAGAATCACTCGTCGCAGCTATTTCTCAAAAGGGTAAAGAATCAAGTGGAGGTGTATGATCGGCTAAAGGAGTGGAGGTGACGGTAAGAACACGACCAAGGCTCAAAAGGCTAATAGCAATGCAATCACAAAGGTTGTTTACCGAGGGTGGATTCATTTCTTAATGAGCTCGAACCTTTAGAAACTATGCCCAATGCTAGGTTTATTTTTTAATGAGCTTGAACTTTGCGAAAACATTGCTTGTTGATAATAGTTAGAGATGCTCAATTTTAACACTATATTCTTTCAACAGTCACACAACCTGTTCAATTACTCCATCAAATTGATTAGAAATATTAATACATTCTTGAAAAATGAGTTAAAAACTAACATCTTACTTGAATTATGTGAATAGTAACATAAAAGTAGTTTTACCTCTCATTTTAACCATTTCATTCAAATATGGGATTGTTGGAGCTCTGGAGGTATTTTCCCTCTCAAATTTCATCAGCTAATTTCGAGAGGTCCAATGGACTATTCTTCGCATCGTCAAGACTAGGTAGGAGCTAACCCTAAGCTCTTCAATTGCATTCCTTCCTTTTCTGATTCTGAGCAACTTTTCTTGTTCTTCTGGGCCTCATGGGTCTGAATAATTCATTCTCTCCCCATCACACCTAGTATTCATCGAAAAGTGCAATGCATACTGTGCTAGCCATTAGCCAGTTAGTATGCATCCCACCCTGTACACAGCTAAGGTATGATGGGCATAGGAGGGAATGTTTATGCAGTGTTTTCTCATGAAATTTTTGCTTGTTTTTGCCCAAATGAGGATCCTAATTCATCTCTTTTTTGTGTTTCAGAGATTCATCAGAACAATATGGTTGTTACATGGTGTGAACATGAGCATGAAGAAGAGGACATGATTGCCTTATATGATATGTGTATGGTTACTACATTGCAAAATTATGGCTTTCTCAAATTCTTACGGATATCGAGCATGAGGCAACAAATCAATTTGTTGTAATATCTTCTCGACGCATGGGATCTGACGAACCAGGTGTTCCAAATTAGAGGCAAATCCATTCCTTTGACAGTTGAGGATATCTACTTTTTTACTAGGTTATCGAGGCATGGTGCCCCTCTCTCACTATTAGGATCCGCCCATGGGGGTGAATCCATGAGGGATTATATTCACCAGTTTTGAAGAGATGGATCTCAGCCGAGCAGGGATGTGAAGATCAGTATTTGAGGTGTCACTGACCGATCCTTGAGGACTATTTTATTCACCTTTGCTAGATTGGCTGGCAGCATGGCTCTTCATTTGGCCAACAACTCATATATGCAATATGCTTTAGAATGCATGGAACAAAAGGTATTCAAATGGTGTGATGGAGTGCTTTCGGTTATAAAAGAACAACTTTCCAAGATGAAGAATGGAAGATCCAAGAACTTCAGTTATCGTTCCTTTTTGACTGCTTTCGCCTTAGAGAGGATTCTACTGATGCACCCATAGTACATTTCACTAGGATTTCCAGCATCGAGGGAACCACGGATGCAGAGATGGGTTGACCTCATGGCCAGACATGCTGGTCAGTCACAGATTTCGTTCTTTGATGACATCTTTGAGTGGTTCAACAGTGAGGGGATGGTCTTCGCCAAGTATCCATACATTGGTATGGATTTCCGAGGTGACCCAGATTTGGTGCTACCGAGTGGTGAGCAATGGAGTGTCATTGGTAAAATGATTTGACACATATTTGTTTATTGCTTTCATAATGTTCTTCTATTTTTTAGATGTTATCAAGACTAATCAAACCCATATATTTGTGCAGATGTTGGGCCAGTGCCACCCGCAGCACACCCAAGGGTAGCAACTGTTGTTCCAGTAGGAGAGGCTATAGGGAGGGTTATCCTTTGCGATCAAGACATAGTGGAGACCCTTGTAGTATTGCAGGATCAGAACAAGGGTCTCACCCTTAGTATTCAAGATGTGAGGACTAACGAGTTATCTTCGAGACTACAACATCATACCAGTGGCGTGCTGAGTCGATGGACTAGGCTCTTACGTATGATCGCACAGGCGGTGACATGTTATCACTAGCACCAATAGTCCAGGGTGCTTTTCTGCATTTTTGAGTTTTCGGGTTGTATGACCTATTTTGTCGTGGACACAGAACATTTTGTAAAAAACTATAAACAACTATATATATTTTTTATTTTCGGAGCTCTAGTTTGGTTATGTGATCCTAATGCAAATGTTAATTGAAATGCTTTTTCCTTTATAAATGCTGCAAATGTCTATCTAACACATAATTTGCTAATGAATCAGTTAATGTGTTTAAGTTTCTGGAAATGTGTTGATATTGAATAGAATCAAACTTCCTTTCAAAAATTTTGACCCTTAGGAACATATGATAGATAGCTAGATTCCAAACGGAATAGACACCAGTAAGCTGTAGGATGACGAGTTTTGAGTCTACCCTGACAACAAGTCAATGTATGCCATGTACGATGGCATCAGAGAAAATCTCTATCAATTCGCTATACTCATCGATGTTGTTCGTTGATCGAGCAATACATATCCCTCTGAAACTCACTAACTCGTCGCTTGGATTAAAAATGGCCCAGGTTGCAGAAAATAGGTTCCGCGTACTACGTCTAGCTTCTTCGGTGTATCCAACGAATGATTCCAACAATTCTAACATCTACAACAAATGCAAAGTGGATTACCTAACCAAAATGATAATTCTTAACAAAAATAAAAAACATCACAAAAGCATATTAAGTGATTACCACACTTAATCAAGCATAGTAACGCTTAAGGTACAACCTGTTCTAGGGTTGTGATAGTGGAATCCCATCGTAATCTATTAGCTTGTAGGCTCCTTTTGCCCATACTCTTTTAACAATGTAGGGGCCTATCCACAATGGTTCAAACTTACCTGCTCCCAACTTATCAGATTCCTGATCATATAGCAAGACCAGGTCACCTTCTGAGAAGACACAGTGTTTGACATTTTTGTTGAATTGTGCCTTGACTCATTTCTTATGAGCTTCGTTAGCCAAAGAAACATCACGATGGGTTTCATCGAATTGGATTAGTTCCAAGAAATGAGCCTCTTCTTCAGAAGTTTCGGTAAGTAGATTTACTACGAGCTTGAGAGATGAAATTTCACACTGAATCGGTAAGACCGCTTCCAGGCCATACGCCAATTGAAAGGGTGTAAATCCGGTCGCATTTCTCACTGATATCCTATATGCCCACAAAGACGAGCATAGGATTAAGTGCCAATTCCATTTGTGGACTCCAATCATCCTTTGTAGCATGCGCTTTAGGACTTTGTTGATGTCCTCAACTTGTTCATTAGCTTGCAGACAATATGGAGTAGAACTATCATGGGACAATCCTAATTTGGCAGCTAATTCAACCATTATGTGATTGCAAAAATGCGATCCATGATCTGTGACTATAGCCTGTGGAACACCAAATCTAGAGACTACATGATTGAAAAAGAAAAGAGTAGCCGTTTCGCCACTGTTGTTTAATGTAGCCATCGCCTCGGCCCATTTTGTAAAATAGTCAACTGCGACTATGATATACCCATGCCCCTCGGCCGAGGTGGGTCACATGTCATGAAATCTATGCCCCGTTTGGCAATGTCCCAACAACAACTGCTAGATGCAATGGTGCGAGTGGTAGTCTGGTTTTGTGGTAGAAGATATAACAAGCATGGAAACTTTTGACTACGATTATGCAATCTTTGAGTATAATAGGCCAGAAGTAACCTGCTCGTAAGATATTTTGTTCCGTGGTGTAACCAGATTGATGCCCCTCACACGCACCTAAACGACAATCATTCAGGACTTTTCCGGCCTCCTCATGCGTGAGGTACCTTCGTAAAACTGTATCGATACCTCGACGATAAAGTGTATCACTAACGATCATGTAGCCTTTGGCTTGGTATCGACTATGTCGTTGTTCGGAGCGAGAGGTATTAGGCCTATATGTTTGGGTTTGGAGATAGATCAGCATATCTCTATACCATGGATGGCTTGATGATATCAGAAACAAGGATTCATCCATGATTGATTCTTTATATTTTGAATCGTTGGACGATGAAGGGAGGTCACACAGTGACTCCTCGAAAACTAGAGATTTATTTGATTTGGATTTTGTGAATTCCAGATCAAACTCTTGCAAAATGGCTATCCATTTTGAATATTTTCCACCTAGTAATTGGCGTGATAGAATATAAGTCATAGGTTTTCAATCTGACAAAATGGTAGTTTTGTGAAAGAGGATATAGTGTTGAAATCTTTGTACTGCTTGAACAGCTGCTAGAGCCAGCTTTTCAACATAGGAGTAATTTCTTTCTGTATCATTTAAGTTTCAACTTAAATAATAGATTGGATGCTCAATTCCATTGTCTTCTTGCACTAAAACCATTGCGATGGTTGTATCTACTACTGCTGGATACAGGTTAAAGTCGTTTTGATAGTGGGGAGCATACATTAATGATGCTTTTATTAGGGATTCCTTTAAAGCATCAAAGGAAGCTTGGGCAAACTAATCCCAGTTGAAGGGAACTTCGTCTTTCAAAGGAGGTGTATAACCTTTAGCAAGTTCGGCATAATTTGGAATGAACCTCCTTAGAAAGTTTGCTTTCCCTTAGAGTTTTTGAATTTGAAGCAACTTTGAAGGTGGAGGCATATCGATGATTTCCTGAACCTTACATGGGTTGAGTTGAATCCCATCCTTAGAAACTATGAAGCCAAGTAAACGACCAAAACCGACACAAAAAACACACTTGCGTGGATTGAGTTGTATTTTTTAGTGTTGGCAACTTAGAAATATAGCTCTCAAATGCTACGGATGATCAGTTTGCTTTCACAAATGAGCCGGTAGATCGTCGAGATACGGTTGAATGATGTGTTTGATGCCGTGGAAGGCATAATTCATTGCCCTCTGAAAAGTTGGCCCTGTGTTCTTTAAACTGAAAGGTAGTTTACAGTAAGCGAATGTGCCCCACAAACAGATAAATGCAGTCTTTGACAGGTCCTGTGGGCAAATGTTTATTTGATTCTATCCAGAAAATCCATCTATGAATGAAAAGATTTCGCATCCGGTGCATTCATCAATTATCTGGTCGATGAAGGGTGTAGGGTAGTTGTCCTTTAGACAAGCTTGATTTACATCCCTATAATCAATGCACACTCTAATTGTTCCTTTCCTTTTCATGACAGGAACAATATTCGATACCCAATCAGTTAGAGGAACAGGGTAAATGAAACCGGCATGTAAATGTCTTTCAACTTCTGCCTTGATGGCAACGGCTTTCTTTCGGTGAACCTGTCGAAGTCGTTGTCTTATTGGTTTGACCTATGGATACATCTTGATTTCATGTTCAACGATGCTTGAGTGAATGCCTAACATTTCTTCATATGATCATGCAAAGACATCTCTGAATTCGTGAAAGAGAGCACAATATATTTCCAGATCTGAAGGAGAACAAGGTTTTACAACATGAATATTCTCTACAACATTAGGTTTGGTTGAGATATTTATGGCGATAGTTTCTTCAATATTGGACATATTTCACTCGGAATCCACCGTGTTTACAGCATTTGATAGAAAATCAAAAACTGAAAGATGATTAAAGTCGCCGAAATAATCTTCATTGTTATCTTGAAGATGGGAATGATGGTGGTAATCTTCCCATGTTGCCTCTCCTATCATCATTGACCGAATGATTCCTTCATCTATAAAATGTATACATGACCAAAGATCTGAAGAGGTGCCATATTCTAGAGACCTATCTATCCAAACACTTGATGAGTGTTGATTTGGGTTTGCTGCGCCAGGCAAGAAAATTAATTGCTACAAAATTTCTATGGGGCTTGGAGGCAATACTTGGTGATGATCCATGCTAACAAAATGTTCGGAAATCTTCTTAATCTTCACTGATGTAGAATATACCATATTACAGGTTTCCACCGTGGCCACTTCTTCCAGATTACTCGGAGGCGGGAGGGCAAAAGTACCCATTAAGGCAGGGTCTTTTAGGAGGCCTGCTCTGACATTTTGAAGCGATTGAGAGCTTCCATGGATTATTGGAATGCTTCCCATAGCTTATGAAGTATTGGGGAAAAAGGTTAGTTGGTCAACGATTGTAATTACACCTTGGAAGGGAAATGCAATATTTCTAAAATATGTTGACACAACAACAACCATAACATAAATCCAGGGCCTTCCCAATAGAATATTGTAATCGAGGTTTCTGTTGATAACTTTGACTTCAATTTCTATTGTGTTGCTCCCCAGTTCAACTTGCAAGTTACTTAAAATCCCATACAGTGTGTATGTTCATCCATCGAATGATTTTGATGTCATTGATGATCTCTACAAGGGTGGTGAGCCTAAAATTTTCCAACAACTCATCGACATAATACAAGTAGATGCCCCCTCATCAATGATTGTTCGATGAACAGTTTTGTTGAGGGTTTTTACTTGTATGAGGAAAGCGAGTTGAGCCGGTAACTGAGGTTCATATCCTTTATGGTTAAAGGCCAGAAGGTTAGAATCCGCTGGGTCAATACCACCTATAGCTGATAATAAAGCTTTCTTTTGGGAGGGGAAATTCTGGAGTACTTCAAGTGTCGACATAGCGGATGGTGATTGAGCTAGATCCTCTACTATATTATAATTCTATGGTACTTGAGCATGAGATTAAATGTCAATTTATGTAGCACTCCCTTTGGCGGCTTTATTGTGAGTTCAGGAATGGTGGGTGGCACAACTTCCGATGAAGTTGTTATTCAACTACTAGATCTGTGGCCTTGTTGTTCGACATCTGTGGATTCCGATAATATTTACTCCTTGTCAATATCAAAGCATCATTTTTCTATTTCGAAATGGATGGCATAAGCACTTGGGATGGGGAAGCATGATCGATAGCAACCATATTGGTTTCTGGGTTTGGAAACGGATTAGTCAATACTGTCGAGGTACTTGAAGTTTTGAAGAACTTCGTGACATCAGCTCAATGTGAACAATCCTTCGTCCAATGGTCCCCATCGCACATGAAACATGGCTGAGTAGGTTTCTTTCACCTAGTAGGGTTTTCAGAAGATTTTCCAGCAGTCGAATCTTCCTGTTTCTTCTTTTTGTTTTTCCCTTTCTTCTTGCCCCCTGGTTGCTTCGATTCTTTGCCTTTGTCCGATGACATAGCATTAACCTCTGAGGTAGGAAGTTTGTCATTTTCCTTTTTACTGGAAAATTTAAGGGCCTTACCAGATGTTGTCATTGTGGTTTTCGTATTTGAGGTGCCAATCACGCCATCGCCGGCATGAGAGTCCCTGTTTGATTTAGGAGGAGGAGGAATGGAAAATTATGGTCTAGGAGCTTTAGGAATTTTGTCATAGAGCATGTCGAACTAAGTATAGATGAAGTCTAGATATTGTCCATGAGCAATGACTTGCTCTTCAGTGATGACTCCTCTCTTGGCCACATCTTCTGTAATAGAAGGTAACAATGACTTAATAAACCATTCAGCTAGAAGTTGATCAGGAACATATGTCTTTACCATTCGACGACGCCGTCGCCACTCATGAATATGATCAGATATGTGAGTGGATATTGTCTATTTAAAATTGGTAAGGAGCTCCGTTTCTGTTTCGTACCTTATGGGTAACTGAAAATGGGTTGAAAAGGTGGTGTCGAGGGTGCTAAAGTTATTGAATGAAGCTCTAGGCAATTTGATGTACCATTTTGTTGTCGGACTAGTTAGCATTCACTGAAAAGGCAAAGCCTAATCAAATCATCATTGAGGGTGTTGGATGATCACCACAAATGAAAGGTCATTACATGATTCGATGGATCTTCACCTAGATTTCCATTGAATTTAGGAATATCTGATGGAACTTTATGAGGAATCGCTGGCCACCAAGGGGCATAAGAAATTGGATCTTTTGTTAGCCAGTTCAGATCTGGTAATTCTAAGGTTGCTACGAAAGACAACTATTAATTTAGGTTTGGCGAAGCATACCCAGGATAAGATGGGATCACCTGAGCAGTGGGTCATTGCATACTAGCATCATGTATCTGATGCTGATAACTTTGATACAGTTGATGAGCATAACCATTATAATATGGTTGTTGGTAACCGTTTTGAAAATACGAATGCCCATTACCTGCAAAGCTTTGTTGCTCAAGTCCTCAGTAAGCTTGCTGGAACTGTGGTTGTTGATATTGTACTAGCCATGGTTGTTTGACCATTTGATGTTGTCCAATACTGGATGTTTGACCAAGATGAGGGGTGATAGTACCCATTTGGGCCTGAGTCGCTCCTGTTAAGAAGCCACTAATCTGCGGTTGTGATTGAGTCATGGAAAAAAGAGGTTGTTCTATTACGACCTGAGTGACTTGAGATTGACATACAATAGGAAACACTTGTACTTGCGACACCGTCACAATAGCAGGTGTAGTGGGAATGTTCGACACATGTTGATTTGGTTGCATTGAATATACAACTCTTAGTTGTTGAGGCAGTATTGGTACCCAACCACTGGATGTAATTCTAGTTTGACTTGAATTTTGTTGTGAACTCTCATATGGTTGTTCTCTTGGAGGGAACAATGAAAAGGCATACTACCCCCCATATGGTGGCAATCCAATGTTCAAAAGGTAACTTGGTCTTTGGAGACTAAACTGCCCAAATTGATACTGATGTGAAGGATAAATTTATTGAGTCTCAACATAAGAAATTCCAGATAAGATTCTGGATGAACAAATAGGATCAGACCATGTTGTCGAAACAGTAACTGGGTGGACTCCATGTAGCGATTGAGAACTAGTTGGGACAGATGGTATATCAATGAACATTGTGAGAGTAGCAGCGGGAGCCTCTGCTGTTGTTATATCAGATGACACAATCTTAGATGTTGATGGTTTTTCAAACATATTGAGTCTATCCAAAAGATTTCCTAGCGATTCGACAAGAACTTGCGATGAAGGGTGATTAGAGGAACTAACTTCTATAGTAGAAGGATATAGGTGGATCCTAGTTCCAAAATGCAATGGGGCACTAGATGGAAGATCCTCTACAATCTCTTCTAGAGCAATTAGTCCAGGTGGAAGAGGTATACCATCAGGTTCGTAAAATATTTCTTGTGCCGAAGAAGGTATAGTCTCTGCAGTGACAGGTATGGAAGGGGTGACACCTTCTGAATCAACCCTAGATGGAGCTGGTTCGGGAATAGAAGTGTTTACCATTACACTAGGATCAATTCTAATGTCCTCTTGTAACTGCGGAACTTCTTCTGTAAAGGCAGGGGTACCAAAAATAATTGGAGTAACTGGATGTTGGCATTATGTTTCTGGTATGGTTATATGTTATAGATGTTGTACTTGATGGAAACACCCATGGCATGGCTCTCAATATGATGAGAATTAAGAAGTATGCAGGAGAAAAGTTCACGAAATTTTATGCAGAGAAAATTTTATAAAAGTTTATTTCATGTGGAGAAAAGTTCACGGAATTTTATGTAGAGAAAATTTTATTTCATGTGGGAAAACTTACCTTTGGTCCATGGTAGTTAGTCCTTGGAA
>APFE031666251.1:45979-89641 GCA_000404065.3 Pinus taeda
AAAGTTTATTCATGTGGAGAAAAGTTCACAGAATTTTATGCAGAGAAAAGTTTATTTCATGTCGGAAAACTTACCTTTGGTCCATGGTAGTTAGTCCTTGGAATTTGAACCTATGGTTTTTGGACCATGGCATCTCGACAGACGTGTTGATCCCTAGTATTGAGTTGATGGTATTGGTTTGTTATGGTTTTGGCCCGTGGTATTGGTCCATGATTTGAGGAAGAGCATGCCTATATAAAGCAAAGGAGATCATTTGGCTTGTGTATGCTTTTGGGTTGAATATCTTAAGATCTGAAATATTGGGTTATTGTTTCAAAAGCTCGATCTATATGAAAGTGAAGTGGAAAGCGAATCTGTGAAGGGTGATCTCTCGAGCACTACAGCTGCGGAAGTGCGGAGGCACCGCAGGAGACGCCGCAGGAGGCGCCGCAAGAGACGCCGCAGGAAGGGCCGCAGGAGATGCCGCAGGAGACGCCGCAGGAGGCGCCGCAGGAGATGCCACAGGAGGCGCCACAGGAGATGCCACAGGCGGCGCTGCAGGCGGCGCCGCAGGAGGCGCCGCAAGGGACGCCACAGGAGGCACTGCAGGAGACGCTGCAGGAGACGTTGCAGGAGGTGCCGCAGCAGACGCCGGAAAAGGTGTTCTGGGTTTAGTTTTCTGTTATTGTGGATCTGGTTATCTGGGTGACTTACTGGTACTTGATGATCATTTGATATTTATGGATCCAGTTTGAAAATTTATGAAAAGTGGTCCTTGAAAGAAAAGAAGTAGGGGGTTGTAGCTCCCTTCCAGGAGAGACTGGAAAACGAGAGAGAGTTGTAGCTCTCTGCAGGTTGCAGCCTGCGTACTGGTAAAGGACTGCACCAGTACAAGCCCATTGTAAAAGGAGTTTCTAATTTGAAAGAAGATAGAGACATATTGCAGCAGGTGGTTTTCACCCACATTGGGTTTCCACCTTATATCTGGTGTTCTTTGATGTGACTGTCTGTTTTTCTTGTTCATTGTTTTATGGTATTGATATGCAAAAATAATTCAAAGTATAAATAAGGAAGAATTGTTAAAAGGACTAGATAATACTGATTCACCCCCCCTCTCAGTATTATTTTCAACACTGGAGTCTCTGATGATGTTGAAACACAAGTTTCAAATAAACCAGGATATTTCAACCTAGTTAAACGAGATCGTTTTTCTTGGAATGGTTTCGTTTCCAAAGTCAAAGATGGTTGACTCGTTATTCTCCATGAGTGATGGAATTTTGATTAACTTTCTTCGACGATTGCGGATTACTTGATCAACTCAAAATTTAAAAGGGGAAAATGTTATTACGAATTAAATGAATTTTATGACGCTTTGACACAACTTTCTTTTAAAAATTTTAAGAGTCGAGAAAAAACTAAAGGTGACTCTAGTCGACTTCGATTTTTAATGAGACTAAAGTTAAAAGTACTCAAATGGACGTTTTCTTTTAGGGAATCTAAAAGGAATGAAATTGACTACTCTTGAAGTCTAGACAGAGGGATTACCAAACCAATCGCAAAATTGCAATATACACCTTGGCGGTAAATTAAAGATAAATTACCAAGGACATTACGTAGGGCAGTCAATCTTCCTGAATGTTGTGTTTAGTGCATTGCGATCAATAGGGTGGCAAACATGGCTTCCTGAGGATAGAAGATATCAGCCTATTGTGGCCTCCCAATATATACTCGACGGTATGGGGAGCACAATTCCATACTAGCACTTGTCGTATGAAAGAGGAGTAATCACCCAACCTTCGATGAAAATGATAGTTGCCAGGTTTTACGACGCGAGAATAGGTCTCTAGCCTAAACTTCTATATGTTGTGCGTTAGGTTCCAAAGCATTTTTATGTTCATTGAGGTTTATTTCATAGTTGATCTTTCTTAGAAGTTTGCCTTTCAAGGTTCACCGCATGATGTAGACGTAAAATTCCTAAATATGCAATCTAAAATGATAAATAGTTGTTTGTTTTCTTTTAGCAATGAAAATCCTAGCTACTAAGGAAAGAAAATTCTGCTTCTTTCAATAGAGAGCAGAGAACACACACTAAATGCACTTTTCCTAAACAATTTTCCGCATGCAGCCTAAATGCAAATGCACATGCATGTATTTGTTTTTTTGCTTCCTTAATGTGTGAATGCAAAAAAGGAAAACTAAGTACAAATCTGAAGTACTTTCTTCAAAGCGACACTTCAACAATTTCTTTTCAAAATGAAAGGAAGACTAAGATGACACTTTTGACTTCGAATGGAAAATTGCTTTCGAAACTTCAAATATTGACAATTCAAATCAAATACAATGGCAAAAGTACAATCGACTATCTAGAAGAGGAAGACTTTACGACACTCTTCTTCTTAACTCAAGATGACAGTTACGAAACTTTGGAATCAAAAGACGACAGTTCGATTAAGCTACTTTTTGCAAAGGAAGATTGTAAATGATGAAAAATACATAAAAAAAAAAAAAATAAATAAAAAATAAATAAATAAAAAAAAATCACAATTGCTTATCAATGGAGGCTGAAAAATGTAAAGGAAGAAGGCATCAATAATGATATATTGATCATAGGCTGCAAAACTACTGAATAGCACTGAAAAAAAATGAAGAAAAAACCAAATTCAAGAGACGGAAACAGTCTGATTCAATCATCGCACCTGTCCTTAAGGGAAACATGGATGCAAATCACCTGCAGCACATGGGAGGTGCGATGCATCCAGACTGCCAATGAGAGACAGTGCAATGGACCAGTGATGAGACTGAGCTTGGTTTTCACTCACAATTTGCAACTAAGTTCAGTGATTTAGGCCGAGCTTATGATGGACAGTAAACATAAAGTATAGGGGTATGACCTTATGAGGTTATTGAGCTACCATCAGGGCATTTAGGATGTTTGCAAGTTAGATGTTCAGTTCATAAACCAACCCAGAGATTGACTGAAGCAATGTTGATCTACTTTTTAGTTGCATAACAAAAGCAGTTTGAAGGCTAGCTGGCTTAACTTCAGGCTCTGTCTGTAGTTTATAAAGTGAATAATAGTAATAAACAAACAAACTATTCTTTCCCCTGTGGAGTCGCCATTTTCTTTCCAGGAAAACTAGTGTCTATTCAGATCTGCTAGTCCCACTAAGACGGGTAGCTATCTTAGAGACAAACAATTCAAAGTAACTCATGTTTTCCTTTATGGATGATAGATAAGGGAGAAGAAGACAACACAAACCTTAATCTTTTGCTTGGCTCGTTGCTTGTTTCCTCTCTCCTTTGATAGAGCTTGCCACTCCTTTCTCCCTTGTCCCGCTTCAAAGAACACCTGTTGATGCAAAGCAACAAGAAACCATCAAAGCATAGAGATCTATGATACCATAAACAATGTAGAATCAGAAGTACATTAACCATGCAATTGTATACACAAATACACGATTCATAAACACACAAGTTTATGGAGGAAAACTCAAATAAATTTATTGATAATAGAAGTAGAAGAGAGGATTACAACCCAGCTGTCTAATCCAGCATCATCCTCCCAGCAGGAAAGCCCTCTTCACCTCATGAAAAGCAAGATCACCTAACAATACAATGTCTCAAAGAGAAACCAACAACACTTCCTTGCATATTACAAAATTCGAGCCTCTAGATCTCTACGATGAGTGATCCATATATAGATATTTGCAGGGTGGTGAGTCAGCTTCTGGGTTTTTGATTAGTGTCATTTCACTGATATTTCTTGGTTCCACTTGGAAATTTCATGATTTCTTACTCATCCCTGGGTGAATTTAGAGAGGCAAGTGTCATAGAAGTTTCTAGAAGATTCTCTGGGTTTCCACTTAGCAAATTGTCTCTGCCATTTGTCTACTCTCACCCATCGCACCCTATAGAAGGCCTTTTTAGTATGCATCACACCCCCCGTGTGTAATAGGTGAGATGCATCGCATTTTGACCAAGGAGCAATCTGTAAGGGTTAGTTTTGACCACTTCTGAGTATTGTTTCAGGTGGAACTCCTGGGAAATGATGTAATCAATTGACCTTGATCCTTTAGGGTATGAAAAAACACTTTTAGGGGTTTGAGAGCCCTTAGTTTATCGACATATGTGATTGGGGTTGTAGTGCCCAAATATGTTTATATAGTAGTCATACATTTAAACTTAAATATTATAGTCCCCAAGGGAATCAATTCCCAAAAACTATGTTTTTACCTCGTATTTCATTGATATAAATGTTTTAGTTGTGCCAATATTAATACCCCTTATGGTAAAAAAGACTCTTTTTTGAGTATTTGTTGTATTGTGTTACACCTTAATTGACATTCTATTGGTGTATAGAGCTTATAGTGTCTTTTGGTTTATATATGCACTATCTCGCTTAGTTCCTAGGGTCAACACCATTCTTATATTTATATAATCTGTCTATTTTAATCTCACATGTATATGTGCACAACTTAGTTTGAAAATCATCTTTTCATAAGAAAACATTGTATCATGGAACCATAACTTAAGTTCTTGGATTTCTACTGCATTATTAATTCATAATATAAGTTATTGTACCAATTTACAATATTGTGCTAGCATATAAGGCTTACAGAATCCTTTTGCAATGGAATGATTTCTTAAGTTTCCATTGCACTATACCTCTTTCTCAAATAGAACAATAGTACATATAATGATTATGTCTAAGCAACATCTTACTTTTACTTAGTTACGTGCATTCATTTCGACATTCCTTTTTCATTATGTGTTTAATATTATCCATAATCAATTAAACACATTTTTGAACTTATTGTTTTTATTATGTGAGTACTACATTCCTCCCTATATGTGCCAAATATTAACTACTTCATATACTCTGTAACAATTGTTTCTTCACTATTTATTACATTCTTAATCTTGTGATACTACAATTTCCCTTCTGTAATCCATATTTTAAGGTTCACCGCCAAGTAAGGACTAAAAAAATTGATCCTTATGGTTTTTGTATTCTATTAAATAAGCACATATTCTATGCAGTTACTCTCTGTATGACTTTTTTAACACTTGGATATACAAATCTTGATAATAATTACTACTTAATATTCTTGGGCATCTTCCCACATCTCTCTCTTTTTGTATGGATGTTGGATTTAAAATATAAATATTCATATTTCTCCAATGATTTCCTTCACTATAAGGCATGCAAGCCTACAACAACAATAACTTGTCAGTTCCCTTTTGCTATTTTTCATAATAAAATTGTGGGAAGATAAATTATCATTTTATCCCTATCCCCTTCTTACATCAAATTGAACAACAATGCACATCTAATAGTATTAGGTATTACAACATTTGCAACTTATATGCTAATAGATATTTCTGATAAACAAAAATCTAGTGTTTTAGCCCCTTTTGTCCACCTTGCTGAAATTTAGGCTTAATTCATTTCATTGCATATTATTGTTAAGAAGTATATTTATTACCACATCTTTTGTTAGTTTACTTTTCTTACATCTCTCACTTCCCAGCTATAGCGATGGCAAGTACGAGATTACTAATACTTCTCTTCCTCAACCTATCTCAGAATTGTTGTAATACTAGTTAATTATAGCTTTTCAAGTCTTTTACTTTGTCTAACAATTAAGTTGTTTATCTTCTACTTCATTTCAATATTACAGTTATAAGGTGACCCATAAACCGCAACATTGAACCTATAACGTTGCTATCATATGTGACTATAACGTTGCTATCATATGTGACATACACGTGTTGATTTTTTATTTTTTTTAACCATAGTATAATCACGTTTGTATCTGGTTACTTTTTAAAAACATATATTAGATTTCCATATTTTGATTATATTGTACCTTCATTTGTGACTTCAGGGTTCTCCCAAGATGTCCATTTTATCCTTTCCTCAAAAGGTTACATGGAGAGTTATTTTTTTCAACCATAGCTTATACCTTAGAGTCTCCGCATTAGCTAATTAATGTGGGGTTATATATATATATAAAATTAATTTAATCATATGAATTATGAACTCGTGTGGCCAATGATGCTTCGGTACCAATCCCCTACTCGACTCCCAAGTAAACTCTTGCATGATGTAAAAAGGCGAATGGTGATGAATGGATATGTAATTGTGTGCATCGAGTTGTACCTTTCCAAGCACCTCGAGCCATGTGATATTCATGTGATTACAGTGTAATATCCATATGGATGGTTTGGATCTTATTGGTATAATCTTATGGTTACCATTGAGTGTTTACAAATGCTAGCATTTAAATTAGAATGACACGTATTTCATTCCGTGGTTTTCATTTTGTTGTATGTCTTCGTGATCTCCTCATGTAGCTTCAAAGAGGGTAGAGGTTTTCGACACTGCAACTATACCCAAATCTTGTAAGGATGGAACACTATCATGAAGTTTAAAAATATTGGGGAATCTCACTAGTTCATAATGTGCAAACTTTAAAGTGTTTATTGATATATTTTATAAAATTATTTAAATTTATCATGATTATATATATAATATTTATATAATATTGGTTATTTTTACCATAAAATAATTTTAGATTGTAAAATTTGGGTCAGTCATTTTTATTAAAAGGGGAATTGGCTAATATTTCTTTTGGAAAAATCAAAGAAAATTAACCCCTAAAATTTTTCATAATCTATATTATTCCCATTTTTCATATTAATGACATTTGCAATGACCATGGTAAAGGGAAACATTAAGAGTGTTTTGTGATCCATTTTCATAGACTTACTAGTATTTGGTCCTATGGCGGTTAGTAGCTACTATGTTATGACCTCCAAAAGTGGGGCTTCTTCCTCTCGGTGAAAGGTACTTAGTGTGTATGGTCTCCTTACTTCTCTAGACCACCCTATAGCAAAAATATTTGGAGGTAAAAGCATGGGTTTCCAGTTATTGCTAAATTTACGCGTTCTTAGGTAAATGTTCTCGCTTTTGTCTAAGTAATTCATTTGTTGCCCACAACCACATGTTAACATTTGTTGTATCTTAGCATGAGGTATTCGTTGGAGTATTCGTTCTTCATTATTGTATGTAGAATTGTAACATTTTTCGTAGAACTGGGTTTATTCGCTTTTCTCAATTTATGTAAATTCAGTTCTTCAGTTTAGGGAATATGACTTTACATAGCTTTGGTTACTTGACATTAATTTTCATCCAAATTACCACTCCCTTCTTAACGGGTCGTTTTTTGTTATTCTCCTTCATTTTCGCTTTGTGAGTAAACTTTTGCGTATATAATTTTTACAGGAATAAGGACCCAAGCCTCACTTGTGCCAGGGAAATTACACGCCCTTTGTAGTTTATTGAATTTATTTACTTTGGTTTCAATAATAACCTCTAACTTCCTATTTCATCGTTACTTCTATCACAGATACGAATTTCCCCTCCAACCTAGGTTTTCGATTTCGAGGTAGGAGAAAAATTCAGGCTACATCGCTAACACCTGGTTGTTATTCACGAGTCATTGCTCATCGTGATACCTTTGGCTTCGTGCTGCTAGTATGGTAGAGGAATTATGGTGACTTTGTTTCGTTTAAGACTAAGGTTAAACCATGATATTCTTCCACATTGTGGTTGTGATGTTTTAATTCTTTATTTTTTTATAGTCGACTTATAGCCTGTCTCCTCTTTAATTGTAATGTTGATGTATCTATGCTTTTGGAACTACTCTGAGCGTGGAAACCCAAACCACCAATGGGATTAATTTATTTATGTCAACTACTAAATTTTCTGACATTGAAATTTTAGATATTATAAAGTTCTCTTGGTTTTATAGGTTAATATGATTGCGTATAATTTACCATAATGGTTTTCTATCTTTCCTCCTATCATATTATGCACTCTGTGTTAACGGTTCTAAAATCCGGGGAATATTGGTCTCCTAATTTTCTCTATATAATTTGTTTGTGTAAATTTCTTAGTGGTGCTTACAATATATTTTTATTTTCATGAGAAAATGCATGAATATAGTTATCTCTGGATATAGATTTACATGTGTCTCTAAACTCTCTTCTACTCATATGTTAAATTTACTAGGAGACCATGGTATTATATTTACTAGGAGACCATGGTATTATATTGACACTAGATAGTGTAATAGAGTAAGTCATTCTTTTACAAGGTTCCTTTTCTAGTATTAAAATTAACGCCTAAGTTTTAAAATTGACGTTGCTCGCATATGAGCACTTTATGAGAAAAACATCACTTTTCAAGCTTGTTATTTAAGCTCTTTTTCTCCTATAGCACTATTTACTGAAAGTCCAATATTTGATCCCTACCCATCCGGTTATCTATTGGATGTGTCTATTTTTCCTTTTTATTAAAGATAAAATAAATACTTATTCTCCCAGGGAAGGTCTACTGTTGATATTAGAATTGGAACGACTAATTTTAAGTGTACTTACGATACTCACACTAGAATATTGTTCCTTACACCATCATATAATAATTTCGAGTTTTTTTAATATATTCTATCTTCCTTACTTGACATATGTAATATATTTGCGCAAAAAAATAAAGTATGCACAAACTTTTTTCATAAACGAAAATTGATTAGTATGTCCTCTATTTTTTTCCTAGGTAGACTATTATGATTCCTTTTATTGGAGTGGCTCTCCATTCTATATTCTTCCATAAACTTGCACTAGTTATTCTATGGTTAGTTATAGTTATATTTTGTATTACTACAATATCCACTCTAGGTCAACTTATAGCACAATGTGGCTTTACGATATAGATATTATGGTATTTATCTTTACATGTGTACTTGGGCTAGTTAACTAAAACATTTCTTCTATTCATACTCAATGAGAAACACATTTCATAACTCTTACGTGGATTTCCTCCAGCAATGGAGAAAAAGTGCTATTGTTCTAATATAAACTTATGCTAACTCTGGGCTATGATATTATACTATTTATTATACCTCTAACCATTCCTTTGTTACCTTGGTTTCTCTATGGAGAGTATTACCTTATATTTCATAATGCCTAGAAAAGTATTTTCTGAGGCCTTATCAATATATTTACTTTATCATTGTATCTTATATATTTTCCCATATTAATCCTCGTTACGTTGTTCATTAGTTGGCTAACCTTTGATTTAGAATTTATCTTATACAAATTTTTGTAGTATAAAATATTAATAGAAGTTATAAGACTAATAAGGTATTTATGTTTTATTCATAAATTTTTGCATACAAAAATTTCATTGTTTTTATTTTGACTCTTCTAGCTAGACTCACAAATAGAGACACATAATACATTAAGGAATGAGAAAATCGTAGAAATTTTCAACTTTCCTTTCCGGAAGGAATTAGTTCCTCCATCTATATACATATTCTACTATATACGTTGTAATTATGATATAATTTAGATCAATGTAATAGGTACTCCTTTCTAGCGGTAACCTAATTTTGTTTCAACATTAATCAATCCTTTTGGTCAAAATGCATTAATCATCATATTAGAATAAAATTAAATAGTACTTAGAATTTTTCAATACAAGTTCCAAGAGTTCTTAGGAAGACTATCATTCTCAATCATTATCTTCATACCCTTTAATTATGAACCAAACCATTTTACTCTTCGACTTGTAGGATTAAAATGACAACAAGATATCAATGTTATATGTAATCTTGTAAAATAGGATTTTATATTTGGGAACTCCAATAAAACTACATTCAACCATATATGCATTTTTTAAAATCTTTATTCTCAAGGTAAGTATTAATTTCATTTTACTGCATTCATTATTGTCATTATTCTCATCACTAACAATCTCTTTCTACCTTTATTTTGATTACTCTTTGCACATAGAAATCATAGACATGTAACAGTAACATATGAAATACTTGATAACCATGCATGAAAAATGTATAACATGTATGCTAAGCACAACAATGCATCACTTTTTCTATTCTATATACACTTATCATTGAAATTTTTTAAATGACAGTAATAATTAAACAAAGTTTGCTCTAACTCTTACTACTTGGGGAATACTCATGAGCAAACCACTTTCAAGCCATCCATGAGCTACCTTCAGATAAGACCTTCTTGCCATCAGGAATCGACAACCTCCTTGATTCCTAGGTGATTCTTTTATAACTTTATCTCCAACACATTTATTAGTAGTGTCTTGCTTTTAAGTTTTTCTAGGTTTTTCCTAGGCCTTTTTGTTTTAGTTTTTTTGGAAGATATACTTTTCATTTTCTTTAAAGGATGTGTTTCTCTCCCGGAATGTTTCATGTGCCTTCCCCCCCTCCCCCCACTTGGTGTTTATCTCGATCTAAGTGATTAACATAATATTTCTCTCTTAATTTCTTTTATATTTCTCCTAGGGATATTGAGGACACTCTTAGGGATGGCCCATCATCTCGACTTCACCACCGTAGCTTTTTCTAAGCTAACAACAAGTCTTCTAAACTCTAGTGCTCTTTCCTAAATATTTAGAAGCAATTTATTTATTAATTCAAATAGAAATAGATTAAATACCCTAGTGAGTAGTCTCATCACTACTTCCATGTACATTAAATCAAGTAATACTTGAATGCCTAAAAATAGTAAATGTTTCAAAAACAAAATTGATTAGGTGTTACATATTTCATCCCAATTATGTCATATCTACTTGTAGATATGAATTCATAAAAAAATTATAAAAATATGTAAATACTTATTAGAAATATATATTCATTAAATACAATATTTAATTACTAACGATACATGCAAAATTATTTATTTATATATATGAAAGGAATTAAATTATTAAAAAAAAAAAAAATTGTATTTAAATTGGAAAATAATTCTTATTTTCTTAGTAAAATATTTTATTTATATATTTGTTATAAACATTTGTTTATTTTTCCAATTAAAAACAATTATTTTTATAAAATTGATAAGAATAAATAGTAAATTAATATTCATGTTAAATTATATATGAAATTTGTTAATAGTATTTATTTATAGTGATTAAGAATAATGATTATCATTCTTCTCATCCATCCATAAATATCAATTTTTAAAAATATTATATTGAATTCATATGATAAGTATTGTTATTGTAGCGTAGTTAATATCATAACTATTGTAATAAAATTATCATAACCAAGAATCAAATTGAAAAGGAAGAATTACATTTCAATTTGAATGGTTAATTTTATCTTCACTTTCAAATATTGACAAGTTCAATTAAATTATTCTTCTTTTCATATGAACATAAAAGAAATTGTTATATATTTCATATATACTCACATCAAACCTTCTATTATGTCAAGTTGTGTAAATTTTTATAGAATTCAGCATAAGAACAACTACACTTGAAAAAGTACACATAGTTATCATTCTCTCAAAGGTATACAATTTATATAGGAATCATAAGGATATAATTTAAGAGGACAATTTACTTCTAGGTCATACAAAGATTACACGAAGGGATTCATTTGGATCATGTACTTAAAATATATAGGAATTATATGGGGGAAGTTAATGGTATGATTTATTTCACTTCTTAGGGACAATTAATTTCTTATAATGGAATTTTTGTTTTTCCCTAAAAGGTAATTAGTAAAATCATTGAAATAGTTGCAATAAATATTTAAAAAATAGTCAAAATATAGTGTTATTTTATGGAATTTGCAACAACATCCAATTATCTATAAAAAAAAAATCATAACAACAATTAACTAAAATATCCATTGTAAAAATTTTACCTAAAATAAATAATTGTTGTTGGAATATTTTCCCATAAGAAAAACGTGCCTCGTGATTGGTGCACATGTTCACTATGATATAGAATAGTAGATGCAAAACAACACCTCCCTTTTTCCCCAAGGAAACTCATAAGAAAACAACACTACTTCTTCAACATAATAAATTGTAACATCCCTCCAAGAACACTCAAAAATAATTATGAATTACTTAGTAATTTTTTTTGACATAATGCATGCATTATTTGTCACATCAATAGGCTGAACCTTAAGTTTTTACATGCATAGGTAAAACACCTCAATGATTTCCAAAACCATTCAATTTTTTTCTCCTGCATCAAGTAACATTGCAATGTCTCTACCTTTTTAACTTTTCCTTAGTACCCAACTTGGCTAGACACTGTATTCAAACTTGGTTATCCACTTATGGATATTTTATGGAAACTTTGCTTATCTATTCCCTTGCGGTTCAATGTCTCATTCAATAGTTTTAGATTTATGATTGCACTAGATTATTGGTGTAGCACAATCCATCCTCATAGCTTAAGGATAAGGGTTATTTTAATTTCTATTTTATTTTTATATCTCATACAAATACTTATAACACTAGCTCAACACACGCATATTTGCAACCGATCTTATACTACTATAATATACCAATATTATATATATATTTTATTATATATAATATATATTTATAGATATATATATATATATATATAGATTATATATCATTACATACATATATACATAATACACATATACACACATACACATACACATACACACACACACACACACATATATATATATATATAGTTGCAGGTACAAAGAAGTAATCTGTGTGGCCCAAGTAATGATTGTGGCCCATGGGATGCTATAGTGCATAGTTCCTCTTTGTGTTCTCTACCTCCTATCTATCCTCGCTATCTTTCTTCAGCTATGGACCAAAATTATCTTGAAAGAATGTAGTGCCTCTTCCTCCTAGTGGCCCAATTATAGCACTGTCTAATAGCCTACTAGTGGTTAATTTTAACTACATCGACTCTTAACTAGAATTACAATATAGACTGTTTTACATCTCAAACAAGTGGCTAGCCCCTTTTCCATAAACAATGGGGATTGATGTGACATCCTCCCAAACATAGGTGTGAAAACAAGAAGGTCAACTTTTGAGTGGCATAACTTTTTGTGTATGGGCTTTGATTGATGCACTTCTTACACTGTTTGAAAGGCCTCTATGTGTAGAAAAGTATGAGAAGGTGTGGCACTAATGTGGTAAAATTCTACCCCAAAAAAATGTCGTTTGGTGCCTCAAAATGTTCCCCAAAGGTTTCAGACCCCATTTCTCCAAATTTTGTCCCGCCAATAAAAACAATCCCGTGAGTTGATTCCTCCACCTTTTCCTCTCCCAATGCACTGAGATGGATGAGAAACAATATAATTATCCAATTTGGATGACCTATAGTAATTATTTTGCATGTCGAGAGATCGTGGGTCCACCATTTGAGTTCTACTTTTATTTTATTTCTTTATTACTGTTATTTTTTTTATGTGAACAATATGGCATGCAAAGTAAAATTGGAGTTCTTTAACATAGGTATGTTTCCCCCCACCTAGTTTTTACTTCATGATAACAACCCACTTTCTTGATTCTTCTCCAATTTTGTCTTGTTCCTCTCCCACACTTGTAGGTGTCTTTTGGAGAAAACTTGAGTTTATGACTACATATAGCCAAGGTTTCTCTAATGAAATATGGCTATTAGAAAAAAAAAAAAAAAAAGAAACAAAAAAACCTCTTCCTTCATATACTTCCAATGTTTCTTCAAATTAGAATAAGTTCAAAGGGGAGGCTTTGAGAACTTCAGACCTGGGCCTTACCTCTGGTATTTTCTTACAATTATTATGGATTTTGTTGATGTAATTGTTGAAGCTTCCTTTGATCATCCTAATATTTTGAATGTTGTTGTTGCTTGTGATGATCTGCTAGAGGTTATAATGTTGCTACCATTTTTTATGGAGGTCTTCTGGACTCTTTTCGTTGTTGCTGCTGCTACTCCACATATCTCTAGTTCAAATGAATGAAGTTCTATTGCCGTAGGTGCCTAAAGATATTGTAGAATCCTACAAGAGACCCGGTACCTACTAAGGCCTGACTTATTCATGTATCTTCTTATTAATGTTGTAGAATTGGTCTTGTATGGCTTCTGCATACTATTATAGGATTGGCTGTTTTCTTCTAGTAACCATAGAAGCTCCTCATACTCATAATTTCTTTTAGTTGAAGCCTTCAAAAAAATTTATAGTTTTCAAGGGAGCTACTCATTCTAATGGAGACGCAATTTATTTTAATTATTGATGGAAAACAAGGGAAAGGTTAGACTGTTGTGATTGATCAGTGGAACAACGAAGGAATAAATGGTAATTAGTAGGTGTAGTTGGTATGTATTGGTGTTAGGGACTCCTAACCACATTCTTCTTTGCTAGAAGATAGAACAATAATTTGATCTATGCATATTTTCCAGATATTGGCTACAAAATGTGTCCATCTCTTGTGGCATAATTATTTGGCCTAATTCTCTCAAATGTTATGTTCTTTTCTCTTGAAATTTTTTGAACATATTTCCATCACACTTATGTATCTCCCTATAAGAAATCTTAGCCAATGGATGCATGAATCTCGAGAAAAATGAGAAATGGATGTAGGTTATGGTGGTAAATTTCTCAAAAAATATACATTCAAATTTGATATAAAAAAAATTGTATGTTACCATCACCCTCACGCAACTCCCAATAAAACATGTCACCTAATGGATGCATTAATATAATGAAAAATGAGAAATGTTTGTAGGTGAGGGAAAGTAATTTCTTGAAAAGTATCCACTATAATTTTTTGAATGTTTGTGAGGATGATACAATCACCCTTATGCATATCCCAATAAGAAATATTGGCTAATGCATGGTTTTCAAGATAAGGAAAAAATATTTTTCTTTCTTCTTTTACTAATTCTATGACTTTCGTGTATTTTTACATAACCTTCCTGTACCAAATCAGGACAGTGAGGAAAACAAATGAGAAATGATTTGGAATGATCGACGAAGGTGGTGGATGCTTAGGAAATGGATGAGAGTGATGTGGGAAAACTTCCTTATTCCTATGAAGATGAATGAATTGGGCTTGGAGCTAGATGTGCAAGTTGACCTAATTGTTTTTTGCTAATTTTTTCTTATAATACCTACACATTCATCAAGGTAAGGACAAAATTTCCTATTTTTTTCATGTTTTCCAAAAATTTCTCCCCTTTTTTTTTATCTTTAGCCTCACCAACTACCTCATAAAGGATTTCGACTAGGAGGTTTCCCCTGCATGCCCCAAAGGAGGTTTTCACCTAGGGATATTTTATTTCTTCTATTTTTTTCTTCTCTTAGGCTCATAGGATACTCTACAGAGGTTTTTAGCTAATGATCATGCTTGAAGCACCTCAATGGAGGTTTTCAATTGAGAATGTTTCTCATTTTTATTTTCTATTAATTTTATTAATTTTTTTTTTGTTTTTACTATCCTAATCTACTTGAAAAGAAAATCATTTTCAATTGTAGGAATACTTCCAATGGAGACATCGACACAAAAATATGAGAGATAATCCCCTACACGGGTTTGAAATATATTCTTTGATATTCAATAGAATGTGAAAGACATGCTACTTCAATTGTTATGAGACTAGTTACTCCAACTTAACACTTTTATGGAACCAAAGTTCATTATAGTTGTGATTTCACTGGTTAAATTTCTGATATGGATTATTTTGTATGTCATCTTTGACCATGGCATTCTAATATTCTACTATTTGTTCACCAGTCTCTTGAAGAAATAAAGGATTTGATGACACACATATTAGAATTTCCTGAATCTCAAGTTCTAATGGCTTCTCTGTCAAATGTGAGCAATGATTTTTTAGTCCCCTTTAGGTATTCATCTTATGAATTTTGTTCTTCAATGACATCTAGGGACTCTAGTTTTTGCAATACTCTTCTTGATATAAGATGAATCTTACTTACATCAAGAAGATATGTTTGAAAATTTTGTACCTCGTCATTGTACATGGGATGCATTAATTTATTGTTTGGGTTAAAAAATAATTGTCAAGGGAATTGAGTGGGAGTGGATATTTGAGATGGATGTGGTTGAGGTTGCAATTGTGGTGGAGGTGGATGTTACTCACATTGGAACTAATTATGTTGAGCATATTAAGAAAATTACAGGTAGTATTGTGTATGTCTTCCTTAAGATCCTTGCCAACCTTGTTGCCAATATTCATTTTGAGGATGGGGTGGCCAAGTTTGTTGAGATAATGGGGTATTCCAATTATTTTTGGATTTTTTAGCATAAGCTTTACATTGATTGGAAGGAAATTTTACCATACCGGATTGAAGAGGCTTGCAAAGTCTCCTTGGAGCCACATGTTCAGCTATTTGATTTTATCCACTATGTTCTTGATACATTTCTCTCAATATTGGTAATGATGGATAATGTCTTATAGCATGTGATTCTGTGCAAATGCCAAAAATTACAACATTCTCTTTTTTCTTATTTTTTGTCCTTAACATATATATTTGTTCACTTACACTGCTAAGAATTTTTTCTTTAAAATTATTTAGAAAATTACAAAGTCAATTTTATTTACTGACCTTCATGTTATTTTACTTACTATTGACCTTCATCTTGATATGTTCTTACGTATTTCACAAATTTATTCATATCATAATTGGGATACATCCCCTTTACCATTAGATTAAGGATATCAAAACTGTCATCTCTGATTGTTCTAAGTAACATGGTTTATAGTGTTTGAAATCCTAAGTTATGTAATTTTTCTCCTTCAACATTATACATTAAATCTCTGTATATAGATCCTCAAGGTTTGTCATCTTGTTTTGAGTCCATTATAAAGATTTCCTCTTTATGATCATTATCTAATAACACTATTATTATATATACTATATATATATTATATATATAATATATATATATATATATATATATATATATATATAAGATATCATATTTTCATATAATTTCATAATCTTATTTGAAATTTATTTCTAAAATCGTGGACCATTTAAGAGTTATCTCATTGAAAGTTGGTAGAAAAAATTGCAAATTTTGGGCGTCTAATAAGTAATTATAGTAGAGGAAAATTAATTCAAGTTCAAAAAGAAAGGTTTTTGGGTCTTCTAATATCATACCATGGAATTTTTGAAGGAAACATGGAGAAATGTTCTTCATATGAATTCTTATGCCAGTATCTTGAATTGAAAAATCCAAGAGGATATTCGTCATTATCATCATCTTCATTTCTTTCTTCTACCTTCTCTACCACCTCTTCCACTTATACATGAAAACATGCATGTTGATGTGGTTCTTACTGAACCATGTGATCAAGAGGGTTTTTTGGTATTAAAGAAATAATTTTCTATTTTTCTAATGAAAATTTTCAATGACAATTCTAATGCATAATTTTCTATTTTTGAAATGTATAATTCCTAATGCATATTTTTTATTTTTTTATTTTAGAAAATAAAAGAGTGGATTAAGTAGGGAATAAAACAATACATATTTTGACACCTCATCCTCAATGGCACCAAAAAGTGACAACGCTTAATATTATAGGAAGAATGTTGAAACTTTAAAGGTTTCAAATTTAATTATCAGCACTTGTTTCATAGAAATTTATGAGTTATTGGCACTATGTGTGTTGCATGTAATGTGTTCCTTTTTTTTTATCAATTGCAGTTGAAGAGAACCTAAAAATGCACATAGACCACTTTTTCTATCTAGGTTACAGGTAATCCTAAAAGAAACTAATGAACATAAAATAGGCCTAATATAGATTGCAAGAAAGGAAACATCATTAACAGATCCCTATTTTATATTGGAAAAGGGAAATTACAAAGGGTTAACACTAATCTAATTGTTGGAAGTGAAATGAAACGAAGTAAAAATACTCTATTTTGTAGGAAATAAATCTATGCTAATTGTAGGAAAGTAAATGATAAGAAGGAAATCTATGCTAATTTCAAAAAACAAAGTCATTTTAAGAATGCTCGAGAGAAATTGATCCTATTTTTTGGTGTATAATAAATCAACTTGCACCTAAATGAAGACATAAAAACAACAAACCCTAATTTTAGAAAGAAAACTAAAACTATGAGGGTAAATTTTGTAAGGGGTCTTTGAACCTATAAACTCCATATTAAGGGTGTAATGGCTATTTTAATATTCTAAGGAATGATAAAAAAAATTGAGTACAATTCTGGTGGCATTCTTGGGAAAACTACGTATTGTTATAACATGACCCAATTTTTCTACAAGAAATGACCCTTAGCATTTTTACAGGGTCTAAATGTGGACTTAGGGGTGAGGAAGGTGGAGTAAAGTTGTATAAGGGTAAATGAGTCATTTTCAGGCTCAGGTATCACCAATGGATCAATTCATGCAAGCAATAAGAAAATCGAGGCTATCATGTAGCTATGCCAAACAAAAATTATCTACACTCAATGTCGAAATATGTGAACAACAAATAAAGAACAACAAACTAGATAGACTACTGCATGAGAAAAAATATCAAATCACATAAAATAACTATGAAAGAATTCACTAAGATAAGATGCATAAGAAAAGTTATAAAATATTATTTTATCAACCTACAGAAAACAATATTTGTCAATGAAATTACATCAATGAATAACTGAAGTAATGCAGCAAAAATAAAGGTACAAAGAGGGGTCTTGAGCATCTAGGATGTTACATAAATGAAGGGAACTTAGGGCCCTAAAGAAAAATAAGACTAGAAACAAAAGAGTGTTTTTCCTTAATCAACAAATGTGCTCAGATTTAAAACATGAAAAAACATAAATATCAGGAAAGAAATCCTTTCTCTATTTTTGACAATCTCCTCCAAGCATTTTCAATCCCTAAAAGGCTACTAAGGCCTCATATTTATAAAAAAAAATTTTTTAAGGGGAATCCTCTTTGAAAAGAGGATTGCTTCCCTCCAAAATATATATAAAGTATGATTTGGTTCCGTGTGACCTCACAACTATGAGGAAGAGGATAGACTACACTAATTCAAGAAAGTTTTGTTCGTTGTACAACAAGGAGTAGGTCCATTAATTTTCTCTATACTAGATTTCTTGTGATCACCATTAAATATTCCCAATATCCTACACAATAAATGTGTTAGGCATAAATATATTATAATCATCTCTAAACCTTCGTAAGAACATATTAAAGCTGAAAATACATTATTAAGTGCAGAAGGAAAGACTAAATATGACTAGGAAAGGTTAGATGGGCATTAATTTGTATCTAATTTAGACACCCATCATCCTGTATAGGCAGGGAATTCAATATTTCTGCTTGATATTAATTCTCTAATTTTACCTACTGAGATTATTCACATCATTCCAAGTGCTCAACTACCTCCTTCTTCATACAAGGATAAAAGAATTAATTTCTAATAGATGTGATAATTTTCGGATAGACCGAGTGAGTTGAAAAGGACCTTCTGTGTTATTCATCTTATATTTTCTTTTTAATCCTCGCCAAATCAAAAAGATAAATTATGTATTTAAATGTTAACATCCCATTTTCATTAAGTGGATAATCTAGTCGTGTTCCATGTTCAACATTAATTTTCATTTTTTCACAAATTTGATTATATTATTTACCTTGTAATGCTATTGTCTCCTTATGTTCTATTAAATTTGTTTCAACACTACTCTTTTTTACCTCGCAAATACGATTTAAAATTTGACCTAGTGTGTCTTCCAATTTGTTTTATTTTCCTTTTATATGCTTAATGTCAAAGCCATATTCATTCAGGAATATTGTCCATCTAGCTTTCCTAGCATTCATGTTAATTTGCTAGTAAAATATTTCAAACTCAAATGATTAGTAATTAAGGTAAATTTCTTACCACTTAAAAAACTTCTTCACATCTGAACCATGTGGATGACTGTAACTAGTTCAAGTTGATAAACTACATATTCTATTTCATGATCCTTTAGTTTGCAAAACAAATAAGCCACCACATGACCTTCTTGCATGAGAACTCCCACTAAACCTTCAAAACAAATCTTAGTACAAACTACAAAGTCCTTCTTAAGTTCTATTATTTTCTACATGGGTGTAATAGTAAGTAAGTGTTTTAACCATTCAAAGCTCTCTTGGCTTTTTTGAGTCCAATAAAATTTAACCCCTTTCTTCTACAGAGAGGTTATGGGGTACGGTAATTTAGAAAATCCCTCTATGAATCTATGATAGTATTTTTTTATATCCATGAATGAGCTAACATCTTCCACATCCTTAGGAATTGGCCAGTTAAGAATGGTCTTTAACTTTTTGAGATCTGCCACTATTCCATCTCAACATATCACATGTGCTAGATATTGTATCTTATCTTGATAAAATTCACATTCGTTGAAATTACCGTATATCCAATGTTCATGTAAACTTTGTAGCACTATTTATGTATGTTATTTGTGCTCCTTTAGTGTCTTCCAATAAATAAATATATCTTCTATGAAGATTAGTACAAACTTATCTACAAATTTACTTTAGACAATATTCATCAAGTACATAAAGCAAACAACTAGATTCATAAGTACGAAGGGAATCACAATAAACACACAATATTTATATTAGGTTCAAAAAGTTATTTTTAGAATGCCTTCTTCTTTAATCCTCAACTCGTGATAACAAGACTTGACGTCTATTTTAGAAAATATAGTTGGCCCCCTTACTTCGTCAAATAAATCATCAATTTTGCGTGGATACTTATTCTTAATTTCCAATTTGTTCATCTTTTAGTAATCAATACATAACTTCAATGTTATGTCTTTCATTTTGACAAATAACACCGACACACCAAAGGGTGAAAACCTTTGTCTTATGTACCCTTTATTTACTACATTTTTAACTCTACTAATTTTGAAAAGCTCATTTGGTAAGGTGCTTTTGATACCATTGCAACTGCTAGTATTAATTCTATAGAAAAATCTATGTGCCTCTTAGGAGACAAACTATGAATATCATTAGGAAATTTGTCTTGATATTGTTGAATAACTTCCAAATAATTTAATGATTTAGCTTGATTATTTTATGAGTGGTTTTCCACTTAAATGGAAAATAGTCGGTATGTTTTAATTTTATACCTCTTTAACTATAATGCAAATATTTATGAAACAGACATGGGCTTGGGTATGCCCTTTACAATATGATTTTATCCACTGTCTAGGGTGTAGGTAACAATTTTATCAAGACAATTAATAATTTCCCTATGCCCGTGCAACCAGTCCATCGTTACGAGAATGTCATATGAACCGAGCAACAAAATGTTCATATTCATAGTATTCTAGTTCCCATTTAGAATAACATGTAATGTCTTCACCCACTTAGTAAATTGTATTTTTTATCTAATAGGCAAGTGGACCAACTATGGATTTTTTTACATTTCATATTTTAACTTACATTTTTCTATAATCTACAAACTAATATAACTGAAATTGGAACCCACATCTATCAAAATAGAAATGGGTTGGTTTAAAATTGTACCTTCTATATCTAACATGGTGTATTTAAGTCTTGTATGACACTCTTCCAATCCTACATTCATTCATGAAATATTACTCACCACATCGTTAATAATGGAGGCCCCTTGAATATTTTTTGGGCTCTACATGGATCTAGTATTATAGGGGAAATTTCAATGAAGATGGGGTTCTCCAACACCCCAACATTGTAAGGGTTCTTAATCCTTCTCATTAAATTCCTTATTACTTAATTTTGTCTATTTGGTTCAAGTCTCAGCCTAAGTTCTTTCGGTCTCATTAATATTTTTATTTAATTTCTGTATCTGGTTGCCCTTATCAAAATGCTTAAAAGGTTTAGGTTTTCTTAATTTACCATCTTGGGAAAATATGTGTTTCTTTTTATTAGGAAATGATAAAATTTTCATTTCTCTACTTCATCTCCTCATAGTACATTCTTTCTTTTCTAATGGCCTCATCCATTATTTTGGGATTATCATATTCAATTTCTTCTTTAAAATGGAGTGGAAGATAATTAATAAAGTTTTGTATTTTAACTTTTTATTCTCACATACATGGCACATATCTTAGAAAATGAGAAAATTTTGTCACTAATTCATCCATTGACATTTGGACAAGTTTCAAATCATGGAATTATTTCGCATTTTCATTAAAATAACCTTCAGTTAAATACTTTTCCTTAAAATATTTATGAAGTACTGCCTAGTTAGCATTCATATTTTCTAAATTATGCAATATTCTAACTTCTTCCCACCACAAGGATGTTTTTCCTTCTAACTAGCATAGGTAATTTAACTGTTAATTCAATTCAATAATCATAGAGTTAAAAGTACCTATTCATATTAAAAACCACACCTTTCCTACTTCTTCAGACTCCCCATCATATGTTTTGGGTATAAACTTCTTGTGTTCTCCTTGTAGTTCCTTTTTTGGCCTCTTTCCATGCTTAAAATGAAATTATTGTGAAGTGTGTTCTTCATCCTCCTTATACTTAGTTTATTTTATTTCAACCACCTCATTAGATTTCCTGCCCTTGGATGTCTCTCCTCATTCTTCTTCCTCCATTATTGTCTCCACGTTCTTGGGATTGGATGTATACCTTAGCTTTTTAATGAGTTTTTCTTATTCTACACTAACTTTTAACAACTGATTATGTTGTGTAGAACGTTTAGTAACCCTCTACTAAAATCTCTCGCCATATTCCTTAATTATGCTATGGAAACTTAGGCTTGTTCACCTAGATGTACCGAAATACCATATTCCCATATGTGAGTGCCTCCTAGCTGTTTGAGTATCATCTCTCCCTTTTTCTTACTCTTCTACTCCTTTCCAAAAAGTGCATTTATTCTATTAAACATGATTATGGTAAGCTCACAGACTAAAGTGTTGCAACCTATTTTTCTCTGATACCATATGTAACATCCTCAAAAAGTTACTCGAAAATAATTATGAATTCTTTAGTAATTTTTCTTTAAACATAATACATGAATTATTTTCCACATCGACAAGATGACCCTTACATTTTTACATGCAAGGGTACAACATATCAATGATTTCCAAAGACATTCATTTTGTTTAACCTATATAAAGTAACACTGTAATGTCTCTACCTTCTAGAGTTTGGCTTAATATCATACTTTATTGGACATTTTATTGAAACTTGCTTATCCACTTATGGAAATTATACGAAATCTTTAATTATCTATGCCCTTGTGGCTCAATATCTTATTTTACTGGGCGGGTGAATCAGTATTAGCAAATCAATAATCTTTTCATTTCATTATCAGATTCATATATGCTACTTCAGTTAAGGCAACCCCAGTGTCTACGCAACTATGGTTAATGCAATATGATTCAGTTAGTTGATCTTTAATGAGTGCATCAGAACATTATTAACCATATAAACAATAAACAGGTGCAGTAAAACATAACCGATCATCACATATAAGAAGCACACATCAACACCATGATATAAGGTTGAAATCCAATGTGGGTGAAAACCATCGGCTACAATCTTCTCAATCTTTCTTTAGTAAGAAATTTCTTTTACGAATTTTGTACTGGTGCAGCCTTATACTAGTTTGCAGGCTTCTACCTATAGAAGGCTACAACCTTCTCTCGTTCTCCAACTTTTCTTGGAAGGGAGCTACAACCCCCCAGCTCTTGTACTAGTTGATGTACTAGTACATAGGTGCTGACCTACAAAAGGCTACAACCTTCTCTTTTCTTCCAGGGACCACGTTTCATAAATTTTCATACTGGATCCATAAATACAAAATAATCACCACTGTAATACAATCATTAACTCTAGATCACCCAACAATTGAATCACTGAAACCCTATTATCAAAACACAGTAACCAGAACACAACGCAAAACCCAGAACTCTGCAACAACCACTAGAACCAACAACAACCCCAAATATCAAATCTCATAATGTATACACTACTTGACTATGTCGAACTAGTGTGTATACGCCATCTCACCAAACGGAAGCCACGTATAGATCTGAAAATAATTACTTATACCTTCGCTGCAATTTCAACTTCAGATATACCCATAACATAAGATATAAAGGATAATACATGCGTCAATATTCAGATCTATTCATGATAATACCATATAATGATAATGCATTTTAGTCTTCATGATCCCGATCAATCAACCTTCATCAACCGCATAGGTGCACCCTTGGTTTAGATTAAGCAAAACATCACAAACCCATAACCAGGATACTAGATCTCACACTTCATCAAATATTCATCACTTGCACACTTTCCCATCTTGGCCTAATGATATTCTCCTTATATAGGTTTAGGCCTCTCTCAATACCATGGTCCAAAACCATGTAGAACCAATACCTTGGACCCAATACCTGGGGTCAACACTTCGGACCAAATACCATGGACCAATACCAAAATACCATGGACCAAATACCATAGAGAAAAACTTATATTTCCAACATGTACATGCTTTTTCTTCTATAAAATTGCATGTGGGCGTACACGTGACTTGGTATATGTTAAACCCACGTGTATACGCATCCTTGTCACAACGAACCTGGGTATACCTCTCTGATCATTCTAGCTATACTGTGATCTATCATATGAGTGAGTTTCCATCAAGGACAACACCTATATCATACCTGTATCATATTGCCAACAATCTCCCCCTTTGGACTTGATGGCAACATCCACACCAAGTCACTCTCCCCCTTTGACATCAAGGGCAAAGTGTAGACCAAGATATTCTCTTGCTTGATATACATTTTGTTCTCCATACTCCCCCTAAGTACATGCTGAAATCTCTGATTGAGCTCCCCCTTTGTATATGCTAAGATGTATCACTCTGTCCATGCTCCCCCTGAGCACATATTGAGTCTAAACAAGATCATGATAGTCATCAGCAACTATCATACATCATATGATCTGCACTATAAGCATCTCTCATCAAGATCATCAACCCTTAACCTGCAATATCGTTTTCTTGACCAACCAACAGTAAGTAGCAGAATGTATCATTTAGCCACATAAGCATTATCACCAAAATATTCTAACCATAATGCCAACAATGCAATGTTTGAAGCATATTCCCCCCCTGAACTTGTGCCAACCACCATATCAGACTTCTTTTCTTGTTCTGCTACTTTTTCTTCAGAGCTCCATATACATGACTCTGAAGCCTCCAACTTGCATATATATGCGACTTCTCTTTATAATATATGCGTATGCAAATTGGAATAATGAAGGTCTACACTTTTAGTTTCCCCTGTGTCTGTTACCTCTGCTAACTGAGTTATGCCACCTCTTTCTGACTCTAATTATGTCTTCTTCAATACCCGGAATTACAATGATGTATGATCATTTTTCTTTGGTGTCTGAATTTTGCTCTTGCATTCTCTTACTGTATGTCCAAATTTGTTACATGCATAACATCTCACATGTTTCATATTCCTTTTATTGCAATCAATAGCTTTGTGACCAAACATATTGCAAGCAAAACAATATACCTTAAAGTACCTGGAACGTGATGATCTTTATGTGTGATGGTCATGAAGCACTCTTCTTCTGCATCTAGCTGCAACATGTCCAAGATTATGAAATTCATAACATTCAATATTACTCATCGGAGGAAATAACCATCTATCACTTCCATAGTTAGGAGCAAAAGGTTTTCATTGACGAATTTCTTTCCTTGGTTGCTGCTAGGGCTGACCACTTATCTCCTTGTTGATCATTTCAGATTTTACATTAGAATTCCTTCCCTCATCTTGCGAGCTAGACTCACCTTCAACAGTTTCATAAAAACCAAGACCAGTTTTGATAGCAGAGGATCTTTGACTACTAAGAATATCATCCAACAGCTTAGTACTGTCTTGAAATCGTAACAGTTTATTATTTTCTTCTAATTTACCTTTTAAGATATTTACCTCAACTTGATGTTGTTCTTCCTCTTCTAGATATTGCTTCTTTATGTTTTCCTTATGTTTTCTTCTTTCTTCCACTTGTTGCCTTAATTCGAGCACTTCATGCTCTTGTTCTTCACAAGCTTCTTTAGTCTTCTTCTTTGATTCTTCAAGATATTCTTTTAGAGAGAGGATCTTATAATCAAGTCTCTGAATTGTTATGCTCTGATCTTTTACTACATCTTGTAGTTGCTCCCTTACTCTGGTTACTGTCTCCAGTTGATTTTTTAATTTGGTAACTTCTTCTGTTTCTACATCCTTATTTTCATATGTCATGAGAATTCTAATGTCTTCATCACTATTGGATGAGTCATTAATTTTATCATGAGTATAATAACTTCTATTACCTTCTTCATACATCTTTCCTTTGTTATGAGGCCATCTAGCAATGTAGTGACCAACTCTATCACAAGAAAAGCATTTGAAAGGTAGCTTACCTTTGAACCTTCCAGATCCCTGTTCAAGATTCTTGATAAAATTTACCTCATATTCTTCTTCTGACATGTATCCTGATTCACTGGGTTTTGTTGATACTTTAAATGTGCCTTCTCTCATATCTGATGGTCCTCCCTTTCTCATTTCAAAGAAGTTAGGATTTTGTGAAGCTGCGTCATAGTGATTTTCTGCATATCCTCATTTTCTTCTATGGCAGACACTTTGGATTCAAATTTAGTGGACAAGGATCTCTAAAATTTTGCAACTAAGACAACTTCCTTAATTTCTTCACCCAGATTCCTCATACAATTGACAATCTCATCTATACGTAGGAAGTAATTAGCTATGCTTTCATTACTATGCATCTTAAGAGTTTCATACTGTATTCTGAGAGTTTGAAGCTTAGCACATTTTACCTAATCATCTCCTTCGTAGCTTAGAATGATTTTGTCCCATATTTCTTTGGCTAGTTTGAACTGCATGACCTTGACAAATTTTTATTGTGACAAACTTCCCAATAAGATAGTAACAGCTTTGGCATTGAGTTCATATTACTTTCTATCTGTAGTATAAGTAGGAATTACTGATGGATATGTATATCCTCCGTCCACGATCCCCCAAACATTTGTTCCAAGCAATTGTAGATATGTTGTGGTTCTTAACTGAAAGGGGGGGGGGTGAATTAGTATTAGCAAATCAATAATATTTTCATTTCCATTATCAGATTCACATATTCTACTTCAGTTAAGGCAACCTGCATGTATACGCAACTGTGGTTTATGCAAGTAGCGTATATCCAGTAAAATTATGATTCAATTAGTTGATCCTTAATGAGTGCATCAAAACATTATTAACCATATAAACAGTAAACAGGTGCAATAAAATAGAATAGATCATCACATACAAGAAGCACACATGAACACCATGATATAAGGTGGAAACCCAATGTGGGTGAAAACCACCTGCTGCAATCTTCTCAATCTTTCATTAATAAGAAACTTATTTTACAAATTTTGTACAGGTGTAGCCTTACACCAGTATGAAGGATTCTACCTGTATAAGGCTACAACCTTCTCTTATTCTCCAGCTTTTCTTGGAAGGGAGCTACAGCCCCCTTAGCTCTTGTACTAGCTAATGTACTAGTGCGTAGGTGCTGACCTACAGAAGGCTACAACCTTCTCTTTTCTTCCAGGGACCACATTTCATAAATTTTCATACTGGATCCATAAATACAAAACAATCACCACTGCAATACAATTATTAACTCTGAATCACCCAATAACTGAATCACTGAAACCCTATTATCAAAACACAGTCACCAGAACACAAAGCAAAACTCAAAACTCTGCAACAACCACTAGAACCAACAACAACCTCAAATATCAAATCTCATAATGTATATGGTACTTGGCTATGCCGAACTAGCGTGTATACGCCATCTCACCAAAGGGAACCTGTGTACAGATCTGAAAATAATTACTTATACCTTTGCTGCAATTTCAACTTCAAATATACCCAGAACATAAGATATAAAGGATAATACATGCGTTAGTATTTAGATCTATTCATGATCATACCATATAATCATAATGCATTTTAGTCTTCATGATCCCGGTCCATCAACCTTCATCAACTCCATAGGTGCACCCTTGGTTCAGATCAAGCAAAACATCACAAACCCATAACCAACATACTAGATCTCAAACTTCATTAGATATTCATCACTTGAACACTTGCCCATCTTGGCCTAATGATCTTCTCCTTATATCGGTTTAGGCCTCTCTCAATACCATGGACCAAAGCCACATAGAACCAATACCTTGGACCCAATACCTAGGGTCAACACTTCAGGCCAAATACCATGGACCACATACCACAGACCAAAACTTAGATTTCCAACATGTACGTGCCTTTCCTTCTATAAATGTGCATGTGTACGTATATGCGACTTGGTATATGGTGAACCCACGTGTATACGTATCCTTGTCATAGCAAACCTGTGTATACCTCTCTGATCATTCTAGCTATACTATGATCTGTCATCTAAGTGAGTTGCCATCAAGGACAACACCTGTATCATAATGCCAACAATTTGACCATTATCTCTCCCTTTTTCTTACTCTTCTACTCATATCTGGAAAATTCATTTATTCTATTAAACATGATTATGGTTAGCTCATAGACTAAAGTGTTACAACCTGTTTTTCTCTGATACCATATGTAACATCCTCAAAAAATTACTCAAAAATAATTATGAATTCTTTAGTAATTTTTCTTTAAACATAATACATGAATTATTTTCCGCATCAACAAGATGACCCTTATGTTTTTAGATGCAAAGGTAAAACATCTCAATGATTTCCAAAAACATTCATTTTGTTCAACCTATGTAAAGTAACACTGTAATTTCTCTACCTTTTAGAGTTTGGCTTAATATCAGACTTTAGTGGACATTGTATTGAAACTTGCTTATCCACTTATGGACATTATATGTAACCTTTAATTATCTATGCCCTTGTGGCTCAATATCTCATTTTATAGTTTTAGAGCTATGGCTATGCTAGATTGTTGTTCTAACACAATCCACCTATTGACGGTGTTGGATCTACCAACATCTGAGGATCATCCCAATATGAAGTCCCACCTATACCTAACACCATTTGGTGCGAGAGTCCCATCTGGTACGATGCCCCAGTTGCCATTATCTTATGGATTTTCCTCAAAACCTTCTTGTTAGCATGAGAGAGTGATTTTCTTTGTCCTCAAGAAGTGAGGTTCACGTGCCTAGTGAGTGTAACTGTCACTTTCATCAGTGGTTATTTCACTATCAAGGGAGAGGGTGAGAGTGAGTTTCAGGTCGATTGGGAGGAGTCCCAACATTGCTAGGAACACATAGCATAATAGGACATGTGCAAATTATAGTGGAGTAGTCCACATAGATGCAGAAATCACAACTTACAAGGTAAGATAACACGTACAACACTCACAAATTAGTCCGCACAAGTGCAAAGGTTGTTACAACAAGCTTCATGTGAAAGGTTTGTCTGGTGTCCGGAAGAGTAGTCTACATGGGCGAGACAATGTTAACAACATATAGAACACATTTCCATTAATAGATTATGTATTACAACAAATTAAGTAGTTCAGATGTAGAACATAGGTTAAAGCAACATGCATTACAAGTGTTAAAGAGAAGTCTTACAACAAATACAATATATGTGTGGAAATGTGCTAGCTTATTAGTAGGCTTCTCAATTAAGTGAAAGTTCCAAGACACATCGTTACACCACACATCACTAAGCTTGAGTGTAGGGCATTGGAGTCACTACTTACTCCTCAAATAAAAGATTAGAGACTCTCTTGGCTATGTGGGAGGAGCTGAGGTGAAAACTCCTTTTCATGTACAATTGAGGGGGTATTTATAGCCAAGGGTGAAACCAACCCTTGTGGTTGTTCGACTACCCTCATGTCCATTTGAATTCCATGACTCTTTGACTTACATGACTCTTTGTTTAACAAGTGTGTCTATTGGACTTCCACATTACATCACATTGATTGACAACATGCCCATAGTGGAGATGTGGTTGACATGACTCATGACGTGACCTGACATGACAATGTTGGTACATTTGTGCTGTTGCTGGAGTATATTTTGAGCTATAGTGCTACTGGATGATCGATGCCTTCATGGTGTATCATAGTTTCACCTCCACATGGTGAAGTGTGTGGAGTCTTCGATGATCCTTGGTTCGCTTGATGAAGCTTTAGCATGTTGTTCCTTGATTGCATGTTGGAAGGCTTAACAGGCTCATCTGTTCACGAAGGTGCATGTTCATCACATTCATCTAATTTGTAGGCTTCATTCGTTCATTTGTTGGTGAACGTGTCATTATGCATGTGCTCCCTTCATTCATCCCATTCGTCATCTTGCCATGTTCATTAGTGTACCTGTACCTACAATCACTCATGACGAGATGACAACCAATCCAAAACCTCCTACTCTACCACGACACATGATCATTCAGATGGAGGTGACTGGGAGAGGCAGCAATCTTGTGATGTGGGATGACAGCTCCATGCAACCGCTGATGAAAAATGTGCAAGAGTCACTGAGACATGGATAAAGGTAATCTGAGTCGATAGTGACTGTCTGCAAGTTCTGCCTAGGCTAGGAGGCAAAATTGTGAAAATTTTGGGAGGAATACTCCCAGTTGCATGAAGGCAAGGTAGGCATGCTTTGCACATTTTTTAGAACGAATGGGCAGCAGGGCTGGACAGCTAGATTTGCGCAATTTTCTAGAGGAATGGGCCACGCTGCATGAACTTGGGTTAGCATGAATAGATTGTGCATTTTTCTGAGAAACTTCCCAGGAGACTAGCAGCCAAAACTGTGCAATTTCTAAAGGGAACGGCCAGTTGGCTATTGGACTCATTGGCAGCCAAAACTATGCACTTCCCAGAGGGAACTGCTAGTTGGCTGCACGCGAGACTGGAAGTAGAAAATGTGAAATTCCTAGAGGGAACTGACAGTCTACTGCTAGGGGTTGCTGGAAAGAAAAACTGTATTGAGGCTAGAAGGCCAGCCTATTGATCATCTCTGCGTAATTTCTAAGTTTAGCTGATTGATGGGTACTGGAAGGCCTGCTCATGAACACCAATAAATTTCTCAAATGAATAGTTGGTTGATTGTCGGGATGACTTACTCAGGAAACTGCGTAATTTTCTGAGGGAGACAAGGATGGACACTTGGTGTCTCTCCAACCTATCTCCGCAATTTCCTTAGTCAGTTGAGTAGGTGAGATCAGTGGTCTCTATTCAAATTTTGAGGGAAGTCAGTCTCAAGGTGAATGTCGTGTCCAACTATCCAGGTGGCTAGCATGAGATTTGATTGGACTGCTTGCGGGAAGCGCAACTTCAAAAGACTAGCTTGGTGTTTCTGCATTGTTTTGGTTGGCAGTCGATCAAGTTGATGGAAAGGAGATGGTACGACTGTCAAAGGGGAGTCTAGTTTTTAGAACCTTCAGCAAGAAGGCTAAGTGTGTTAGCAATCGAAATATGCATAGGTGATCATACAAACACACACTCGCATGACTTGACAACAAAATGACCAACCCATCCAGATACACATTTTCTATAAGAGTGACCCATGGTGTATGTGACAAGCATGACACTCATGATTAATCGTTCATTAAACGAGATGATGTTTGTGCAATAGTGAATGTGACTCCATGTGTGAGTGTGATAGGTTCTTTCATAGCAAACACAACAAGCACATACGAAGTGAAGAATTTGAGCATAACTAGTACATGGTTGCAAGCATGATTTAGACATGACCATGTAGAGACTTGAATGCAATGAAAAATGAAGGCAAATGTAAAGACTCACACGAGCTCATGGAGTGAAGCTAAGTCTGTGTAATCATCAAGTGAAACTCTTCAAGGGAGGCTCCAAAATTGGTGCAAGCTAAAATTTTGGAGGCTCGTTGTAGCCGCTACAACACTTGGTGACGTACTGGTAGAACTTAAGCTTCTCTGTTTGGGTTCATTCCTAGCATAGGGCCTTGGTCATTCATGGAGTATTGAATCATTGTGCGGGTTACTTGAGCTTCCCCACTTAGCCCATAGACATACATGGTTCACCCTTTTCCAACTCAGTCAAACACAGTCAAAATTTCATCTTATATCTCAGTGTTTCAAATCGCAAAATGGTAGTTTAGCTCGCGATTCGAAGATTTTAAGAGTATAAGTTTTCATCTTTGGTGTTGCTCTACTACCAATAGGCCTGAACAGTACCCCGGTGGAGTCACGCAAGAACACACACATTGCTCCACTTCCAACAAGCCTGGTCAATACCCCAGTGGAGTTGCATGCTTCACCTCTTTGTACAAGAAGCCTTCCTCCTGTTTCACATTTGTATTTTTTAAGAGGACTGTGCATAGGCACTTATTTATTTTACAGTAGAAGAGTGATCCTAACTTATTGAGAGGAGAAGAGGTTGTTCCTTTAGAGAAGCATGTAAGACCTCTAACATAGGTTTTCTCGTTTAGATTTTCCCCTTCTTCGTTTCTACTTGTGGGATGAGCTTGAACACAGAGAGAAAAAGTTTAAGTATAGGCATGGGGCTTCCTAGTGTGGACACAAGTTCATGGTTGGACCAAAACTTCCCTTGCAAATGGTTTGTACTTTCCATCACGACTTCATTGGCTGAAGGTTATAACCAACCATAGAGAAGACAGACACATGACTGGCGAAGTGCTACAGCATCACAAGTCTCCTCAAATTTCAACCACATACTCTAATAAAAAACTAGAGCATAGTAGTTGGCAGCAGTTTTTTCCAAAACAAAAATAATAATATACCAAGCAAACAAAACAAATGTTAAAAAAAAATAGTAAGCAAAGAAAACAAGGTGAAAACAATATCAAGCAAGCAAAGCAACCAAATCAGCAAGCAATAAATCATGCAAATGAGAAAGCAAAGACAAGCTAAAATGTAAACACTACTCCTACTCCGACTTTAAATGGTTAGGGATACATGAAATGAAATGTCTAATGAAGCCACCGTAAGTATACACAACCTAAAATCACAAAGATACAAGTGATTAAAACAGATAAAAAATAGTGTACAACAGAAAATGAAAAAACTTGAAAAACTTGCACATGAGAGAGAAGGTCTCACCTATGGGTAGAAGAATGTGTCAAAGCCACCCAACACACATGCTTATCTCTTCCATGACTACCTTTTCTCAACAAACCTCGAAGGCCTCTTACGAGTGTGTGATTTTTTGCACCAAGTTTTGTAGTGAGTGCGAGGAAGGACTAAAGCTTGTTACCTACAACAAGACTCACCAAGTAAGATTCTTCCAGCCATTCAGTGATTGGATCATAAAATTCATGATGGTTGTTCTAAAAGATTCATGTTCTTTGAGTAGATGGATTCTCGATTCAAGAAAGGGGATTGCAATGGGAATCTAATACGGATAGATAGTTCCAGTCATTCTCATAAGCCATGTCAAGATAGTGAGGGCCTCCCATAGGCATCGGTGCAAGCCAAACTGCCTCACTTTCTAGACATAAGTCTAGAAAGAAATATGTTACATGGTGAATATCATAGTGTGTGAAGCAACTACCATTGGATGTATTGTTGGGAAAATGATAAACTACATCACAACCACCCAAGACCAGTCGGCTGAGATGCTAGATTCTGAGTTTGACATGAACAAAGAAACGTTTTAAATGATTCTACAAATTCTTTGAATGAGGGAACCAAGTTCGTTATGCACTAGGCATGCTAGAATAGCCACTTGCAACTAGTGTAAACGTGCATAGGCATCATGGTCATCATAGAAATGTAGAAAGGATGCCAGCATTATGAATGTGTGAAACTGGTTCGAGGGTGACGAAATGAGAGTAACTTGATTTGCGTGATAGGTTGTGCACTTTCCATCACACCAAGAGATTGCTTATGTGATGAGTTGGTAGATTTGATGTGCAAACTTTGCAAAAAGACCAAGGAGTTGATTACAAGAGAGAACATCTAAGAAGTGTGATTCTGGATAGAGATGATCAACTTCACTGTCCCATGATTGGATGAGGGATGCACACTCCCAACCTGAATTAGATGTAAGAGAGGTGCATGAAGACAAACATGCTGTAACAGACTCATGGATTTGATCATTAGAAAAAATTTGAAATTTTGAAATATCATACCTTGAACAGTAAATACTCTTTACACGAGGACCCACATCGAGGACGACCATGCAGATAGATGGATTGTGCATGATAAATAAGATATGATTTTGTCTGATGGGCTTACGAGAGTCGCGGGTCCTGACATAACCATCAACGGATGTTGAAGTGCCTCGACTCCCTCGCATGTCCTAAAACTTTCTAGAATTGAAATATTGTACTTTGTGATGTGAACCAATTCATGCATGGATTGAGGATGACCCTTGTTGCTAATTTCAAAATTTCTCTTAGGATGAGAACCATCTCTTTCATAGGCTTCATCAAAATTTTGAGCAAGTTGACTTGATGAGCTGTCTTCATGCAACACACAAGATCATGATGAGTGGGAAGTGTCTTGTGTGTTGAAACTATTTTCATCATGGACAACCTCAGTGCCTTCTGTCGATCGAGGAGATAACTCAGAAGATGAAGAAGCAAGAAAATGTGGAGTGTCCCTGATGTATGTTGATGCGCTATGTATGATAGGACACACAGGTAAGTGAGGTGTAGAGGAAGCTTCGATATGGATGTTTGCTTTGACCAGTGCGCATTCCATATCTGAGTTAGAGTGTACATGAGATGACCATAGATCATATGATGTGCTTGGGTGTTCATCACAACATATGAAAGCGTAGGAGTGATGACAACCCAAGACTGGAGGTTGATCAAAAGAATTAATTGTGCATGATGTTTCACCAAGATTCACAGATCGAGGATCGATCAAGAATGGAAGTTCAATATTTTGAGAGGAATTTACTATGTCTTCATTGTCCTTCTCCTCCACCTGTATGATGAGACTACCTTGCACATGACTATAACTTGAGCCATCAACTCGAGAATCAAGAGAGTGTGCATAGCTAGCTTGTGAAGTAGATCGCTCAAGAGAGTCATGGTGCAAGGAGTCATGGCTTGTAGATGATGGAGGATAGCAGAGATGCAACTTAGACTCAAGACTTGAGTTATGAACGGTGATGTCCTCTTACAGAATGGAGGGATGATTTTTCACCACAGGCTTTCCTAATCATTTTGTAATTTCCTCCATTGGGGCGAGAGACATTAGAGAATATGGATTGGGAACATGTTGCACAATTTTCTTAGCTCTGCAACCATTGCGAGGGGGCACCCTCTTTGAGACATGAGGTATCTTGTGATCCAAAAGAGTTGAGGAAGAAGGGAAATCAAGAATTTCACCATTTTAGGTGACATGAACCAAGCATTTCAGCTCTTGCCTCATGAGGTCAAGGTCCGCAAACTACTCAGGAATTTCATGACATAGGTGAAGGAAGCAAGTAACAATGTCCTCAACTAATTCATGAGGATTAACTCTTAAATGAGAGATTATTTCATAAACATCTTGGTGGTCACACTCACTGAAGGCTTGATGGAGCTCCGTGGTGAACGTGAGAAGGGAATGGATGGAAGGTGGTAGGGTCTGACACCAATGATTAGCATGACCTTCAGGGGTGAGGAAGAAGAGTATGCAAGCAAGCTCATCACCATCGACTTCATGAGATTCACAAAAGTAAAGAAAACCATAAATGTGCTCAGTTACAGATGTTTTGTCCTCACCGTCAAACTTTAACAAGGATAAGTGATTGAGAAGCTCATCAAGGATTTATAACTAATTAATGGAGAAATGCGGGAAACACCCCGAGAGCACGAATCGTGTATTATTCATTAGGTAAGAGATTCAACCTAGATGTATGGGCTCAGCTTGTCATTTGGCCCTCCTTCTAGTGCCAACATGTTGATGGTCTTCGATCCACCAACATCAGAGGATCACCCTGGTACGAAGTCCCAACTAGACCTCATATCGTTTGGTGTGGGATTCCCATTTGGTACGATGACCCAGTTTCCATTATCTCAAGGATTTGCCTTGACTCTTGCTTGTCAGCATAGGAGAGTGGTTTTCTTTGTCTTTGAGAAGTGAGTTCTGCGTGCTTGATGAGTGTAAGTGTCACTCTGTCAATGGTTCTTTCATTGTCGAGGGAGAGGGTCAGAGTGAGTTACAGGTCAATTGGGAGTAGTCCCAACACCTCTAGGAACACACAACACAATAGGACATGTGCATCTTCCAATGGAGCAGTCCACACAGATGCAACATTCAAAACATACAAATTAAGATAAAACAAACAACACTCACAGATCAGTCTAAACAAGTGCAACAGTTGGTACAAAAAGCTTCATCTGAAAGTTCTTTCTGGTGTTTGGGAGAGGAGTCTACATGGGCGAGACAACATTAACAACATATACAACACATTTCTATTAATATGTTATGTATTACAATAAATGAAGAACTTCAAATGTGAACACATGCTAAAGAAACATGCATTACGAGTGTTAAAGAGAAGTCTTACAATAAATATAATACATTTGTGGAAACGTGTTAGCATGTTAGTAGGATTTTGAATTAAGCAAAAGTTCCAAGACACATCATTACACCATACATCACTAACCCTGAGCGTGAGACATTGGTGCCAATACTTCATCCTCAAAGAAAATATTACAGATTCTCTTGACTATGTGGGAGGAGTTGAGGAGAAATGTCCTTTGCATGTACAAATGAGGTATTTATAGCCTAGTGTGAAACTGGCCCTTGTGGTTGTTCGACTACCCTCATGACTATTTGAATTCCATGACTCTTCAACTTACATGAGTCTTTGTTCAACAAGTGTGTCTCTTGAACTTCCATGTAAAATCACATTGATTGACAACAAGCCCATAGTGGACATGTGAGCGACATGACTCATGATGTGACTCAACATGACTTGACATGAAAATGTTGGTACATTCATTCTGCTACTAGAGTTCTTGTCAAGCTATAGTGTTGTTGGATGATGGATGTCTTCATGGTGTATCATGGCTTCACCTCCGCATGGCGAAGTGTGTGGAGTCTTCGATGGTCCTTGGTCCACTTGATGAAGCTTTAGCATGGCATTCCTTGCTTGCATGTTGGAAGGCTTGAAAGGTGCATCTGTTCCCAAAGCTACATGTTTGTTGTGTTCACCCGCTTCATAGGATTTGTTCATTAGTTCGTTGGTGAATTTGTCATTCTGCATGTGCTTCCTTTATTCATCTTATTCGTTGTCTTTCCATGTTTGATGGTGTACCTATACCTATAAGTCATGACGAGATGACATGAAATCCAAAACCTCCTAGTTTACTATGACACATGATCATTCAAATGTAGGTAACTGGGAGAGGAAGCAAGGCTGTGATGCAGGATGATGGCTCTGGGCAACTGCTGATGAAAATTGCGCAAGAGTCATTGAGAGATGGAGACAGACAATATGAGTCGACAGTGACTGTCTGCAAAGTTTGGCTCGGATGGGAAGCAAAATTGTGCAAATTTTGGGAGAAACATTCTAGGCTGCATGAAGTCAGGGCAACATGCTCTGTGCATTTTTCAGAATGAACAGGCAGCGTGTCTGGACATCCAAATTTGCACAATTTTCTAGAGCAATGGGTTGGGTTGCATGAAGGGTCAACAGGCACGGATTACATAGTTTTTCTGCGTAACTGCCCGAGAGACTCGCAACCAAAACTGTCAAATTTTCTAGAGGGAACTTCCAGTTGGCTGCTAGGGTAACTAGCATCCAAAACAATGCAAATCCCATAGGGAACTACCATTTGGCTTCTCGGGAGACTCGCAGGAGAAACTGCGCAATTCCCAAAGGGAACTGGAGGGTTGCTGCTTGGTGCTGTTGGTAAGGAAAAATGCACTAAGGTCGGAAAACTGATCTACTGATCATATCTGTGAATTTCTCAGATGATATGACTAATGTGCAACATACGTCCTACTCCTGAACATTGCACAATTTTTGAGATGAACAATTGTTTGACTGTCGGGATGACTGACTTGGAAAACTATGCAATTTTCTGAGGGAGAGAGGGGTGGGCACTTGGTACCTATCCAACCTGTCTGCACAATTTCCATAGTCGGTTGAGTAGGTGAGGCCAGTGGCCTCTGTGCAAATTTTGGGGTGAGTCAGTCCCGGGGTGACTGTTGGGTCAAACTGTCCAAGTGGCCAGCATGAGATTTGATTGGATTACTTGCGAGCAATGTAACTTGACAGAACTAGCTTGGTGTTTTTGTACTGTTCTGGTTGACATTCGATTAAGTTGATGGTAGGGTGATGGTACAGCTGTCAGAGGGGAGTTTGGTCATTAGAACCTTCAGAAAAAAGGCTAAGTGTGTCAACAATCGAAAGTTGCATAGGTGATCATACGATCACACACTCGAATGACTTGACAACAAAACGACCAAACCATTTAGATACACATTGATCCGAACTTAAACAGGAATGCAACAAATTACAGCGATAACCATATACACAAAAATCCAGTGGAAATAATAATTCATTTCATTAATGGAAAATACTGAATTATGCATACAACCAGAAATGGAAATAAACCAGCTAGGGTGATGGTAGCTTATCTCCGAGAAGAGATGTGCAGCTACATGCCTCTGAACTGTGTTACAATGAGGCGCGAAGGCCTATTTATTGTTGAGAAACAATGGAAAACCCTTAACATTCCAAAACCTAACCCTAGAAGATGAAACACCAAACTGTGGGCCCCGTTTGGGTAAATTGGTACAACAACTTCCCGGGGTAGTAACTTTGGCGTACGATCTCCGTTTGACGCATACAATAGCTCGTTAGAAAGATCTATCCGAACATTACCACTTTAGGAAGGCAAAAATCGGTCCATGGACCCATGTTGCCCACATATTTCCCAAAAAACGTCGTTTAGCACCTCAAAATGGCTTTGGAAGTTCAGGACCTCAAAAACTACTAAAAATAGTAAATTGTGCTACAATTTCAAGAAACTAAAAAGACTGAAAGATACAATTGTGGGGGTCCAAATGGGATAGGTGGGTGGCCACCAACATCCACCTGGATCATTCCTCCCCCCTTAGGAAGCAATGGTCCCCATTGCATTGAGTTCCTCCCTTAGATGAGGAAGCTTCTGCTGAGTTGGGTCTTTGGTGAGCTGTTCTGCAATCTCTGATGTGTCCAGAAATGGTGGGAAGCATGGTTGACGATGGTCCACATTGAACACGCAGTGCAAGCGAAGGAATGGAGGAATGTTGTGCTTCAAAGCATTGTTTCCCGTAGCCTTGGTACTGGTGTAAGGACCATGTTGGAGTGGTCTGAGTTTCTAATGGGTTCTGGTAAGGTGTTCTCTCTGCAGATGCAACCAAACTTTGTCACCCACCTAAAACTTGTGTGGTACCCCTGTGGGTGAGGAGAAGTTGTTCCTATGTTCAGTCATGACCGTATCCCTTTGCTACTGCTGCTGCACGGAGGAATCCTTTGCATGGGTCATGGATGTAGTAACGATCTTCCCCTTACTTTGGGAGTGAACCAGACAGAAAATGAATTTCCTAGTCTGGGAGATGAGCTTGCTGCCTTTCTTGGCAGTGATCAAAGAGGTGGCGGTAGGTGGGGCTACCTCCGGATCCTGTATAATGAATCATCCAAAGAAATAACAACAATGCAAGGCCTTGACTCATACACGGCATGTCACCTCCACAAGTATGGCTGGCCTAATAGTACATCACAAACATCCAGAGGTGTAACATCACACAATACCTCATCTGTGAAGGGCTTGATGCTGTAGGGAAGCCGAAACTGTTGGCAGACTTTGAGATCTTGTCCTTCATGAAGCCTCCCGATACTATACGGCTGTGGGTTTGGTGTAGTCAGTAGGCCCAACCGCTTCATGACCTCTCCTGAAACGAGGCTCTTTTGGCTGCCACTATCGACAATGAATTGCAATGGCGAACCATTCACCCACATCTGTGAGTGGAAAATATGCTTCCCTTCCTCTAGATTTTCCAACTCATTTTTCTGGATCTTGGCAGTAGCAATAGTGGCGTTGGGATACCCAACAATGCTCTGCTTCCCTTTGCCATTCCCCTTATCGGGTTATGGCTCAGGGTCGGAACATGCATCTGATTCGGAAGCCTTCAACTCAGCCACCGGCGACTGCTTGGTCTAACACTCACTTGTGTTATCAGTGGGACTCTTGTGGAACTCACACCACCTTCCTATGTCCTTTTTTGGCTTCATGGTGTTGCTCTTTTCTTGCAACTTCGATGGGTTGTCTTGGGTCACCCCGCCTTGGCTTTGTCCTTTGGGCTTCGGATTTGCAGATCCAAAGTCTCACTTCTTCTGTTTATACTTTTGCTAGATTTTGACAGCATATTGGTATGATGTGCTCAGTGAGGAGATGTTCAATAACTCCATCCCTTCCTGGATGTATCTATGTAAGCAGCCATAGTATTTGAGTACCAAATGCAGCTCAGAATCTTTGATACCCAACTGTGTAGGAAAGGTACGAAAAATATTTGTGAACTCAGGCACATCGTGGTCTCGTCCCTGCCACAGTGTGGTCCATTTGATGTATTTGTCCTCATAGCTTTTGACAGGGTAGTACTACTCCTTGATGGCATCCCAAAAGTCATTCCAAGTGGGTGCGGCTGAAAATAGTGAGCCTGTACTTTCATCCTTCGGATCGCAGTAGGTTTCTCACCAGTCCTTGACATGGGGGGCTACTTTGAGAAGAGCGAAAACAATCTTCTCTCGACTCAAAAATTCAAAAAAGGAAAAATACCCTTCTAGCATATTTAACCATTTATCTATAGCATCTGCGTGTATCTGACCGTCGAAGATGGGGATCTCAAAACTAACTTGTAATTGAAGGGTGTCGCATTTCCAGAGTAGCTGTTGGAAGCTAATGCGTCGCCTCTGGGTAGCCACTGAAGAATCTGCTCAAAGTTATCCATCATCGCATTCCTTTGCCGCTCAAGGGCTTCTTCGAGCAAGATTTTGATAGGGTCTCCTACCCCCTCATCTTTCTTCTCATCTACCATGGGAGGCCGTCGAGATTTGCGAGGCTGGTCTTGCAGAGGTTGAACCAGCTCAAGCCCTAACTCCTTATATCCCGACCTCATTGGGGACATGCAAAGAAAAACACAGAAAAAGCAGACCCCTCTGATACCACTGATCCAAACTTAAATAGGAATGCAAAAAATCACAGCGATAAACATATACACAAAAATGCAGCGGAAATAATACTTCATTTCATTAATGGAAAATACTGAATTATGCATACAACCAGAAATGGAAATAAACCAGCTAGGGCGATGGTAGCTTATCTCTGAGAAGAGATGTGTAGCTACATGCCTATGAACTGTGTTACAATGAGGCTCAAAGGCCTATTTATTGTTGAGAAACAATTTAAAAGCCTTAACATTCCAAAACCTAACCCTAGAAGATGAAACGTCAAACTGTGGGCCCCGTTTGGGTAAATTGGTACATCAACTTCCCGGGGTCCTAACTTTGGCATACGATCTTCGTTTGACGCGTACAATAGCTCGTTAGAAAGATCTATATGAGCATTACCACTTTGGGAAGGGAAACATCCATCCACTAATGCATGTTGCCCATAGATTTCCCAAAAATATGTCGTTTAGGGCCTCAAAACGGTTCTTGAAGTCAGGGCCTGAAAAACTGCTAAAAATAGTACACTGTGCTACAATTTTAGGAAACTGAAAAGACTGAAAGAGACAGTTGTGGGGGTCCAAATGGGATAGGTGGGTGGCCACCAACATCCACCTGGATCATTCCTCCCCCCTTAGGAAGCAATGGTCCCCATTGCGTTGAGTTCCTCCTTGAGATGAGGAAGCTTCTACTGAGCTGGGTTTTTGGTGAGCTGTTCTGCAATCTCCGATGTGTCCACAAATGGTGGGAAGCATGGTCGACAACGGTCCACATTGAACACTCAGTGCAAGCGAAGGAATGGAGGAATGTTTTGCTTCAAAGCATTGTTGCCCGTAGCCTTGGTACTAGTGTAAGGACCATGTCGGAGTGGTCTGAGTTTCTGATGGGTTCCCGTAAGGCGTTATCTCTGCAGATGCAACCATACTTTGTCGCCCACCTGAAACTTGTGTGGTACCCTTGTTGGTGAGGAGAAGTTGTTCCTGTGTTCTGTCATTACTGTATCCCTTTGTTGCTGCTACTGCATGGAGGGACCCTTTGCAGGGGTCATGGGTGTAGCAACGATCTTCCCCTTACTTTGGGAGCGAACCAGACAGAAAATGAATTTCCTAGTCTGGGAGATGAGCTTGTTGCCTTTCTTGGCAGTGATCAAAGAGGTGGCGGTAGGTGGGGCTACCTCCTGTATCCTGTATAATGAATCATCCAAAGAAATAACAACAGTGCAAGGCCTTGACTCATACACGACATGTCGCCTCCACAAATTTGGCTAGCCTAATAGTACATCACAAACATCCAAAGGTGTAACATCACACAATACCTCATCTGTGAAGGGCTTGATGCTGTAGGGAAGGCGACACTATTGGCAGACTTTGAGATCTTGTCCTTCATGAAGCCACCCGATACTGTATGGCTGCGGGTGTGGTGTAGTCAGTAGGCCCAACCACTACATGACCTCTGCTGAAATGAGATTCTTTTGGCTGCCACTATCGACAATGAATTGCAACCGCGAACCCTTCAACCACATCTGTGAGTGGAAAAGACGCTCCCCTTCCTCTGGATTTTCCGGCTCATTTTTCTTGATCTTGGTAGTAGCAACAGTGGCACTGGGATTTACATCAATGATCTACATCCCTTTTCCATTCCCTTATCGGGTTATGGCTCAGGGTCGGAACTTGCATCTGATTCGGAAGCCTTCAACTCGGCCATCAGCAACTGCTTGGTCTGACACTCGTGTTATCAATGGGACTCTTGTGGAACTCACACCACTTTCTTGTGTCCTTCTTCGGCTTCATGGTGTTGTTCTTTTCTTGCAACTTCGATGGGTTGTCTTGGGTCACCCCGCCTTGGCTTTGTCCTTTGGGCTTCAGATTTGCAGATCCAAAGTCTCGCTTCTTCTGTTTGAACTTTTGCTCGATTTAGACAGCTTATTGGTATGCTGTGCAGAGTGAGGAGATGTTCAAGAACTCCATCTCTTCCTGGATGTATCTGTGTAGGCAGCCGTAGTATTTGAGTACCAGATGCAACTCAGAATATTTGATACCCAACTGTGTAGGAAGTGTATGAAAAATGTTTCTGAACTTGGGCAGTGTGGTCCATTTGATGTAATTGTCCTAATAGCTTTTGACAGGGTAGTACTTCTCCTCGATGGCATCCTAAAAGTCATCCAAGTGGGTGTGGCTGAAAATAGTGAGCCTGTACTTTCATCCTTCTGCTCGCAGTAGGTTTCCCACCAGTGCTTGACGTGGGGGGCTACTTTGAGAAGAGTGAAAACAATCTTTTCCCGACTCGAAAATTCATGAACAGAAAAATACCCTTCTAGCAGATTTAACCATTTATCTACGACATCTGCATCTATCTGACCCTCAAAGATGGGGATTTCAAAATTAACTTGTACCTTGAAGGGTGTGGAATTTCCAGAGTAGCTGTTGGAAGCCAATGGGTCGCCTCTGGGTAGCCGTTGAAGAATCTGCGCAAAGTTATCCATTATCGCATTCCTTTGCCGCTCGAGGGCTTCTTTGACCAAGATCTTGATAGGATCTCTTGCCACCTCGTCTTTCTTCTCATCCACCATGGGAGGCCGTCGGGATTTGCAAGGCTATTCTTGCAGAGGTTCGACCAGTTCAAGCCCTAACTCCTTATATCCCGACCTTGTTGGGGACATGGAAAGAAAAACAAAGAAAAAGTAGACCCC